>SKCR01036807.1:0-174486 GCA_019454045.1 Zanthoxylum bungeanum | reverse complement strand
TTTTCGATCGAAATAGGATCAGTCACTAAAATTATTGACCGAATTACCTATCGAAACATAATTCGGTCAATAATTTCTTTAAAAAATTAAATAAAAAAGTAGATTTTACCGACTGGCCCTATTTCGATCCAAAATTTAAAAAATAAATAAATAAAAAACATAATTCTGTCCAAAATTTAATGCCAAAAGGAAAGAGACTGGCGAGAATTCTGAAGAGTAACCAAATGCAGGCCGGACATCACCTATGTCTCAGTCTTTTCTTGGATCATAAAATTCGGTAGTATATTGTTGGGATATATGCCCTAGAGCATCATGTAATGTAAATGGTATTATATTTTATGAAATAAAATGATGCATGATTCATTTATCAAAGTGTTTGTTTAATATCGCATCTTATATATTATCATGTTTACCCTAAATTACTCATGTGCCTTCAGACTTAATGTATGAGTGTCATACAGAAGAGGATTTAAGTCTGAAGTTAGTAATCTAAAATAGTCCATAAAGAGCAAAAAAATGAGTACTTTATTTGTGGTTTATCGATAGTTGCGGTCCATTCTATAATTGTATAGTGATCTTGATTTGGGATCGTTTCTGTAGAGACATGAAAATAGAGGCACATTATATGATGTGATTATATAGGACTGGACCTAAATAGAAATGAATTTTTATAATTTCCATTAAATAAAGAAATTCATTTCGATCTACCAAATAGTCATATATGGATTGATCTTAATCCTGAGTGTACTACGAAGTCCTGCATGGCAGGCTATGTTCTTTGATTTACAAAGGTGAGGTTGGTGTAGCAATCCCGAACAATAGCTACGTACTTTGGGGATATGGTTTGGTTTGTAGCTGGAGACGTTTTACATAGATATTGAGTTCACTTCTTCTTACGAGAAGTAGATGAGTATCTTTCTTAAGAGATGATTCGGTACTTGAACGGTTAGAGCGCTCGAGTCTTTGTATTACTAATAGAAAGATTAAAATTCATAATAGTTATGGATAAATAATTCATTATAGAATCAATGGTACTTAAGGTAAAAATAATTAGAGGGGTATAACAAACATTATGACCCGACTCTAATTACGAGATACTCATGAAGAGTTAATCTGTATGTAATGACAATATCGATGGACACCGATATGGTTCGACTTAATTATCTCTTTGCGACAACAAGAGTGTAGTTTCGGGTTTTAGTGGAATAATCCGGAGTCAATAATTCAAAATATTTAATTAAGAGCTTAATTAATATTCCGAGATTATTGGAGCTCGGAACTGTAGGCATTACATTTTCCCATGTGAAACCCGATGATGAGTCTCATTTGGAGGCACTACCTTTTAAGTCGCGGAAGCTGCGGGAAACGGACGTCAGAAGGGAAAAAGATGGAAATCAGTATTTTGTCGTTGGTAGACCTCCGTTTTAAAGCACCTGTAGCCTAAAAAATATGCAAACCACTTAACCTCGGCCCAAAATCCCCGCAAGCCTCTTGGCCTTGACCTAAAACCCCCCGCAAGCCCACACACCTAGCCCACACAAACCAAACCCACCAACCAAAGGCCCCACAAGCCCAACCAAGGCCCAACGACTATATCACCCTAAAATACCTCCAAATTAAATCAAATATTAAATTAAATATTAATTAAATAATGTAATTGAATTAATAAAATAATTAAACCATTTACCAAATTAAATAAGACATAAAATATAATTATACCAAATTAAAATATTGTAAATTCCTAACTTAAAATATTATATACCAAATTAAAGAAATATTATGCCTAATTAAAATCAATCATAACCAATTAAGGAAATATTATGTGTGTGATTATTCTCTAAACCGTTTAGAGATTAATTTGTGAGTGTAGCCCATACTACCATTCGTTAGTGTCGAGACATAGTTCGGAAGACCCCGTGACGTTGAAAAACATCCCCAAATACTTAACACAAGTCACAGATACAAGTTCTCAGGGAGCTCCAATTTGTTTGGTTTTCATTCGGGATTTTGGGAAACACTTTGAGATAATTTTAGGGCTGTGTTCGGATTATTTTTGGGAGAAAAAACAGATCTGAAAATGAGCAGTGAGTGGCACAAATCAGACCTAGAACTGGGTGCAGTTCGCGCCCATAACATGTCCAAAACAGTCCGTTATTTCACTGCAGTTCAAAGGCTGTTCGGGGACTGTTTCGGGGCTATTCCGGAGCTGAAATGGTTTCCAAAACATCAGTGAATCCACTGGTGTGGTTCGGCCAAGCAAAGGGAAGAGCAGAAAATTTTTTCAAGTTCGGTTCCTGAGCCTCACCGCTTCCGCTGCGTTGGCATCAAGAGCGAGGTTGAAAAGTGCTCTTAACCCTTTATTTTATTAAAAATTTCTGTTTTAACATGTTTATATGAGTTATAAATATGATATGCATGTTTAGATGAGTGGGCACATTATTAAGTTCATGTGATGAATGGTTTTTATATTTCATGTGATGAATGGATTTTGCATTGGTCGTAAATTTTTATGGCTCTTATTTTGTAGTTGATTTTGATTTTGGGTTGTAAGGCCATAAGGCCATTGTTTATATTCATTGTAATTTTGATTTCAATGTAAATTTCAATTCTTTGTAATATGGAGCACCGAAGTCGCGAATGGAGCCAATACCACTTTAAAGCGGGATTTGAAGGCCAATGAATGCCTTGGTAAATCTTATGTACTAATTAGATTAGTATAGAAAAAATAAGATCCCGGTCAATGCAAAATAATTTTTATTATATTATATGTATGTTATTTTGAATTGTTTGAATAACATGTCTGTAGGACACAGAACTTGACAACGCTGTTATAGGCTCGCGGCCTTTGTGGGAGTACGGAGTAGCTCCCAGGGGAACTAAACCGGAGAAATAACATGGAGTCGCCACCCGGTGTGAACCGGGAAAATATGATTTAAGGCCGCACTCACCCCTCGCAAGGGAAGACCTCAAACCGTTGGGTTCGGAATGGTCCCTTACTTATGTCATTGTGATGATATAATTTGTACGATAAATCAACTGCATCTACTCAATAATCATGTTCAAAGGTCACTTAGATCTAATATGCTTCCGCTAAATAAATCCTAATCTAAGTTTGCATGCTTGAAAGTAAGTCTTTAAACAACACAACACGCAATATCACACATTGAACACATTGAGCCATCAAACCAACATAAACAAATAATTACTTAAACATGAATATAAACTATACTAAACATCATGCATAACGAGTAAAGAAATAACATGTCTAAATATCATAATCATGCTTTAAAATTAAATGATGAAACTAAATTAAATCATACTTCAAATAATAAATAAATAACCTATAAACTCTAATATGCTCAAATACAAATTTGGATGAGACGAGATATGTGTATCTTAAGTGGTACGTGGCATTGTATCCCGAGTGCAGACCATACTACCGTCCATTCGGAATCGGCTACGGAATTTACGTCTGGGTTTCCATCCGATATACCACAAAAGGGAACACATATCCCGCTCATCCAACAATCACATCATAACTCAACAAACGACTCTCATGCGATAATATATTAAAATAAATAAAAGAAATAAAAGATAATAAGTAAAAAGGGTGCCCTCAGGTCTAACCTCTTTTGTCGTCTCTCGAAAGCGCGTTAAACGGCCGTCGGAAAGGAGAATGCTCTGTAACTTTTCTGGTTCACTAATCCAATATTTCTCCTCGCTATTTCGCTGTCTGGGCTGCTGTTTTCACTCCGTTTCGCTGCTGTTTTTGTTGTATTTTCTGGTCACTATTTTTTGTAATTAGGGGACTGTTTTTGCAGTTTTTTAGGTACAGTTTTGGGTTAATTCGGGGACTGTTTTGGGCAGTTTTATGGCGTGAAATATGGGATGTTGTTTTGGGTTAATTCGGGGACTGTTTTGGGCAGTTTTGTGGCGTGAAATATGGGCTGCTGTTGTAAGTGGCGTGAACAAGGGCAGTTTAGGTTGCTGCTTTACGTGAAGGCTAAGAGGCTGTGTGAGGGCTCTTGGTGCGTGAATGGCCTGCTGCGTGAACGTGGCTGTGTGTGGTGTTTAAGGCTTACGTGTTGAGGGGTCTTGGCTTGAGTGCTGTGTCGAAGAGAGGGTAGTGAACGTGGTTGTATGCAGGGGAGTGTGTTGGGCAGTGGCGTGAAGAGCTTGTGACGTGAATGAAGGGCTTTGTGGCATGGAGTTTAAGGCTGATTTGGAGGGCTAGGCGTGAAGGGGGGCTGATGGCTAGGCTTGAATGGTTTTGAGTGAAGTTGGCAGGCGCGTGAGTGGGCTGTGAGTTGTTTTGAGTGAAGTCAAAAGGGGCAGTTAGTTGTGTTTGAATTGACGTGAAGTAGTGGGGAGTCAAGAGCTGCTACGTTGGGTGCTAGCTGAGTGTGTGCGTGAACGCTTTTTGTGTAATGAGTGATTATGAGTGAAGGGTGTTAGATTATGGTTTTTGACGTGAATGGTGGCAGAAAGTGGTTTGTGTGTTTGACGTGAATTAGAGGCTATTTGTGAGGGTTTATTCTTTGTGTTTTTCGTGAGAATCAGCCAGCCAGGGTTGAATGTGTGGAGAATGGTTATTTTTATAGGCAAAGGGAGGGGGTTTACCTTGTTAGAGATGGAATAGGATTTGTGTATTAATTGGGGATATCTTTTAATATAGTATGTGATATGGAAATCTTTTAATTTGAGGAAGTGATTTATGTATTTTAGGAAATGGATTTAATTTTAATTTGTGATTTTAATTTAATTTAATTCAAGTTTAATTTAATTTAATTTGAGTTTAATTTAATTTGTGATTTTAATTTAATTTAATTTTAAGTTTAATTTAATTTGTGAACGTGATTTAATTTAATTTAATTTAAGTTCAATTTAATTTGTTTTAATTATTTAATTTGTGATTTAATGGGTTTGGTGTGTTTTAAAATAGAGGTCCAACAAGTGAACCCGAAGCGAAACAAGCGAGTTAAATCCAACAAAAATTCCAATTTACAGTGTTACCCTTCTGACGTCCGTTTCCCGCGGCTTTCACAACTAAACAGATAGTGCCTCCATACGAGACTCATCATCGGGCTGATATGCAAAAATACAGTGCCTACAGTCACCCCCACTTTGATGGGACTTGTGCAGTGTGTGACAATGACAATTCCTATGAAAATACGTGCAATGTATTTTTACTTACCTGGCTCGCCAGCTGCCACATGGTATGCCTACTGTGTTGAGTTGATATGATAATGAGGTGCTTCGACCCCTGGTCCATTCCCGAACGGTTGATGTGATGTGGTCCATTCCCGAATCATTGATGTGATGTGGTCCATTCCCAAACCGTTGATGTGATGTGGTCCATTCCCAAAACGTGATGACTTTGGGCTTTGTTCCCGAACTTTTGATAATGGGCTTTATTCTCTGGGCTTTGTTCCCGATCTGTGTTGATTGTGGGCTTTGTTCCCGAAATGTTGATTGTGGGCTTTATTCCCGAGCTATTTTGAAAGTGGGCTTTGTTCCCATTGTGCTGATTGTGGGCTTTGTTCCCGAACCGTGTAGACTGTGGGCTTTGTTCCCTGGCTGTTTTGAAAGTGCACTTTGTTCCCGTTGTGCTGATTGTGGGCTTTGTTCCCTGGGCTTTGTTCCGTACTGTTTTGACTGTGGGCTTTATTCCCGAGCTATTTTGAAAGTGGGTTTTGTTCCCTGGGCTTTGTTCCCATTATGCTGATTGTGGGCTTTGTTCCCGTACTGTGTTGACTGTGGGATTTATTCCCGAGCTGTTTTGAAAGTGGGCTTTGTTCCTTAGGCTTTGTTCCCGTTTTGCTGATTGTGAGCTTTGTTCCCATGATGTGTTGACTGTGGGCTTTATTCCCGACCTGTTTTGAAAGTGGGCTTTGTTCCCGTTGTGCTGATTGTGGGCTTTGTTCCCGAACTGTGTTGACTATGGGCTTTATTCCTGAACTTGTCCATTCCCGGACTATATCTCCATTCTCAGAGTGCCATTCCCGGCGTGCCATTCTCGGCGTGTCCATTCCCGGACTTGTCCATTCCCGGACTATATCTCCATTCTCGGAGTGCCATTCCCGGCGTGCCATTCTCGGCATATCCATTCCCGGACTTGTCCATTCCCGGACTACATCTCCATTTTCGGAGTGCCATTCCCGGCGTGCCATTCTCGGCGTGTCCATTCCCGGACTATATCTCCATTCTCGGAGTGTCATTCCTGGCGTGCCATTCTCGGCGTGTCCATTCCCGGACTTGACTGATCTGATGTAATGTGGGCCTCGCCTCTGGAATGTCATACCCGACAATGCTGATCTGATGTAATGTGGGCTTCGCCCCCAGAATACCATACCCGGCAGAAACTGATCTGATGTAATGTGGGCCTCGCCCCCAGAATGCCATACCCGGCAATACTGATACTGATGTAATGTGGGCCTCGCCCCCAGAATGCCATACTTGGCAGAAACTAATCTGATGTAATGTGGGCCTCGCCCCCAGAATGCCATACCCGGCAGGACTGATTCTGATAAAGATTTAGGCCTCGCCCCCAGAGTGTCATACCCGGCAAAAATGATTCTCATAATGATGTGGGCCTCGCCCCCAGAATGCCATACCCGAAAAGACTGATTCTGATAAAGATGTGGGCCTCACCCCCAGAGTGCCATACCCGGCAAAACTGATACTGATAAAGATGTGGACCTCGCCCCAGAGTGCCATACCCGGCAAGACTGATTCTGATAAAGATGTGGGCCTCGCCCCAAATTTCCATACTCGGCAAGACTGATACTGATGCTAATGTGGGCCTCGCCCTAAACTGATGCTGATGTAGGCCTCGCCCTAAACTGATGCTGATGTGGGCCTCGGCCCTGGGATTCATTCCCTGGATTCATTCCAAATTCTGACGACGTGGGCATCGGCCCTGAGATTCATTCCCTGGATTCATTCCAAATTCTGACGACATGGGCCTCGGCCATTGGGATTCATTCCAAATTCTGACAACGTGGGCCTCGGCCCAAAACTGATACTGATAATGTGGGCCTCGCCCCCAAGTTGATACTGATGTGGGCTCGCTCTCAGACTAAAAGTGTTGTGGGCCTCGCCCCAAACTGATACTGATGATGTGGGCCTCGCCCCCATATTGACACTGATGTGGGCCTCGCCCCAAACTGATACTAATAATGTGGGCTTCGCCCCCAAGTTGATACTGATGTGGGCTCGCCCTCAGACTGAAACTGATTCATTTCTAAAACCGATGACATTGTACTGTTGCTGTTTCTGATTGGATGGCCTTTCGCCACTTTCTCTTTTTCTTCTTTGAAACCTGTGAATACAAAACAAAACAACACGCAAAAAAGAATGCAAACTATGTTACGAGTATGCATGCATGCATGAATGAATTTCCTATTCCACTGGGTTAGGTCTTCTGCCAATTCTCCAGGTGATTGCTCAGTCTTCTCTCTGGTCTCATGGCTCAATTTCTTGTTATTCTTCTTATTCATGGGGTGGTAGACTGGTCGCTCCCAGTCTTGATTTAGCTTTCTGCTCTCCGCTGTTTGTACTTGGTCAAGATGAACCACATGGCGGGGCCTTCCATAGCATCATACTATATCACATGCTATGAAATAGTCCCAATAGTTATACATATTATCATCCTCAAGGAAGGCCCAGTAGTGTGAAACCAGAGAACATCCAAAACTCTCAATGCAACTCAAATCTGAGTTTTTGAATAAGTGATCTATGCCAGACTCAAAGTGTGTGTGTGTAAAGATTCTTTCACAAATTGATCCTTAAGCAAGCCAACTTAATGATTTCATTTCAGAAATTGGGATCGATGGGTCAAACCAACCTAGATATCTCAGTTATGCTCTGCAATTGCTTTTCCATGCTTAATATGGTATGATTTTATTTTTTCTTTTCCTTTGTCTCTCATTTCATTTTGAACTTTATTTTTTCTTTTTTTTTCATTTTTTTTTCAACACACCTACCCTTTAAGGTAGCATTTCTCCTCATGGTGGTCCTAATACTCGCCCATGGGTAGCTTCACGGTTATCGGTTATAGGTGGTTCAATTCTTTTCTTTAGAGACTTTTCTTTCATTTTCAACCATATCACACATCATAACATAAGCAAATCAAGATAGACATCTAAGCAAATGGTCATTCACCGACCTAGAATTTCTTCAACAAGTCACTTTGCTAACTATTCAGGTTTTCACTGCTAAGAACCATAATCAAGTGCTTACGACTCTAACATAGATCAATCAATCAAAAAATCAGATAAAAGCACGTCAAGGGTTTATCGTTTCTAAAGTTTCACTCTAAAGCAATCAATTTCATCATCGGACTTATGTCTAGCTATCAAGGACTAAAAACAAACAATTTTTTTATTCTTTTTTTTTCTTTTTTTATATCTTTTTTTTGAAGGCCCCTCCTAATGGTCTTTCTATCATTTTCGTAAGCTTTTCTGTTTCTTGATTCACGTTTGCTAAACTCCTCTTGACAAACCCTTTTTTCCTTCTCTAACCCAACAAATATCTATGATGGCTTTTAAGACACAGGTTAACATGATGCATGTATGCATGAGATGCACGTGATGTATGAGATAAAATATGTATGTGGGTTTACTGGAGTGCAGACAAAGGCTCTTGCTGACGAAGGATTGCCCACAACTAGGTCTCCCAACTCAAGGGTCCGAGCGACCAGGTGAGCGTACCTTTTTTATACCTTAAGGTACGTGCCAATGAGTTATGGTGTGTGACTGACTGTCAAATGGATTTCCCGTTGTAGATTCCCCAGAGGGAGGGTGGAGCGAGGCTTTCTTAAGTACCTAAGCCTCTTAGGCTATTATCGCTTGGTGACATGAATAAACAATGAGTCCCCCAAATTAGTCCATCACAGAAGCTACAAGTACATGATTATTTAAGTGCCTTCACAGCTTTTCCTTATAGAAAGGTAGTGAATGAAGGAAGACATTAAACCATCACCTAACTTTAATAATGCCTTTGATTAAACTCCTTAACCCACTATAGAAGCGGCCAACTAAAGCACAAATCATACACATCACAAGACATGATTTCGGGGCCAATTCTCTATCCTCAGTGGAGTCGCCAGACTGTAAGACACAGAACTTGACGATGCTGTTATAGGCTCGCGGCCTAGTGGGAGTACGGAGTAGCCCGCGGGGGAACTAAACCAGAGAAATAACATGGAGTCGCCATCCGGTGTGAACCGGGAAAATGTGATTTAAGGCCGCACTCACCCCTCGCAAGGGAATACCTCAAACCGTTGGGTTCGGAATGGTCCCTTACTTATGTCATTGTGATGATATAATTTTTACGATAAATCAACCGCATCTACTCAATAATTATGTCAAAGGTCACTTAGATCTAATATGCTTCCGCTAAATAAATCCTAATATAAGTTTGCATGCTTGCAAGTAAGTCTTTAAACAACAAACACGCAATATCACACATTGAACACATTGAGCCATCAAACCAACATAAACAAATAATTACTTAAACATGAATATAAACTAAACTAAACATCATGCATAACGAGTAAAGAAACAACATGTCTAAATAACATAATCATGCTTTAAAATTAAATGACGAAACTAAATTAAATCATACTTCAAATAATAAATAAATAACCTATAAACTCTAATATGCTCAAATACAATTTTGGATGAGATGAGATATATGTATCTTAAGTGGTACGTGGCGTTGTATCCCGAGTGCAGACCATACTACCGTCCATTCGGAATCGGCTACGAAATTTACGTCTGGGTTTCCATCCGATATACCATAAAAGGGAACACATATCCCGCTCATCCAACAATCACATCATAACTCAACAAACGACTCTCATGCGATAATATATTAAAATAAATAAAAGAAATGAAAGATAATAAGTAAAAAGGGTGTCATCAGGTCTAACCTCTTTTGTCGTCTCTCGAAAGCGCGTTACACGGCCGTCGGAAATGAGAATGCTCTGTAACTTTTCTGGTTCACTAATCCAACGTTTCTCCTCGCTGTTTCGCTGTCTAGGCTGCTGTTTTCTCTCCGTTTTACTGCTATTTTTGTTGTATTTTCTGGTCACTATTTTTTGTAATTAGGGGACTATTTTGGCGGTTTTTTAGGTGCAGTTTTGGGTTAATTCAGGGATTGTTTTGGGCAGTTTTTTTAGGTGCAGTTTTAGGTTAATTGGGGGACTGTTTTGGGCAGTTTTGTGGCGTGAAATATGGGTTGCTGTTGTAAGTGGCGTGAACAAGGGCAGTTTAGGTTGCTGCTTTACGTGAAGGCTAAGGAGGGGCTATGTGAGGGCTCTTGGTGCGTGAATGGCCTGCTGCGTGAACGTGGCTGTGTGTGGTGTTTAAGGCTTACGTGTTGAGGGGTCTTGGCTTGAGTGTTGTGTCGAAGAGAGGGTAGTGAACGTGGTTGTGTGTAGGGGAGTGTGTTGGGCAGTGGCGTGAAGAGCTTGTGACGTGAATGAAGGGCTTTGTGGCGTGGAGTTTAAGGCAGATTTGGAGGGCTAGGCGTGAAGAGGGGCTGATGGCTAGGCGTGAATGGTTTTGAATGAAGTTGACAGGCGCGTGAGTGGGCTGTGAGTTGTATTGAGTGAAGTCAAAAGGGGCAGTTAGTGGTGTTTGAATTGACGTGAAGTAGTGGGGAATCAAGGGTTGCAATGTTGGGTAGCTAAGTGTGTGCGTGAATGCTTTTTGTGTAATGAGTGATTATGAGTGAAGGGTGTTAGATTATGGTTTTTGACGTGAATGGAGGTAGTAAGTGGTTTGTGTGTTTGACGTGAATTGGAGGCTATTTGTGAGGGTTTATTCTTTGTGTTTTTCGTGAGAATCAGCCAGCCAGGGTTTGAATGTGTGGAGAATGGTTATTTTTATAGGCAAAGGGATGGGTTTACCTTGTTAGAGAAGGAATAGGATTTGTGTATTAATTGGGGATATCTTTTAATTTAGTATGTGATAATGAAATCTTTTAATTTGGGGAAGTGATTTATGTATTTTAGGAAATGGATTTAATTTTAATTTGTGATTTTAAATTAATTTAATTCAAGTTTAATTTAATTTAATTTGAGTTTAATTTAATTTGTTTTAATTTAATTTGTGATTTTAATTTAATTTAATTTTAAGTTTAATTTAATTTGTGAACGTGATTTAATTTAATTTAATTAAGTTCAATTTAATTTGTTTTAATTATTTAATTTGTGATTTAATGGGTTGGTGTGTTTTAAAATAGAGGTCCAACAAGCGAACCCGAAGCGAAACAAGCGAGTTAAATCCAACAAAAATTCCAATTTCCAATGTTACCCTTCTGACGTCCGTTTCCAGCGGCTTTCACAACTAAAGAGATAGTGCCTCCATACGAGACTCATCATCGGGCTGATATGCAAAAATGCAGTGCCCACAATGTCATATTGCCTAGGGTGCCCACTCGTGCATTTTACTTGCCATAACATGTCATTGATGCATTATCATTATAGACATAAAATTATGATTTTATGTAATTTAAAATGTTTAGTTAGAAAATGATATGCATTAAAATCATTAATTAGATTAATGGGATTGAGTGTCTAAAACTTGAATTCTAATATATTGAACTTAATTGATGCATAATAAATTCCATTGGTATATAGGATGGAAACCTGGATATAAATTCCATAGTCGATTCCGTATGGATGGAAATGTGGTCTGCACTCGGGATACAATTCCACGTACCATTGGATTTTATGACGCATTAAGATTTATTAAAATGTTTAATTGAAATTTTGACCATTTAGAATTCTATGGTTTTAGACCTTTAAGTGCTTAGTATTTTAAGAGTTAGAATATTGTAGCTCACTTATGCAACTCTAATTAAATAGTTTAATAGAGTATAATTATTAGTAGAGACTAATTGGATATTAGTGACACAATTTTAATAGTTAAAATTGATTAGCCCACTTATGACAAACTAGTGTAAATAAATTATGCTTTAGCCGCCATAAGTTTATCCACACTAGTTAGGATAAAATATCAAATATTTTAGATAGAAACCTTAAGTTTAAAATAGTGAGTGGGAGAGGGATATACGACAGTATATCCCGCGATCTCTGTTGTTAGTCCAAAAACGTGAGATTCAAAAGGCGCCTCGAGACGGCTTTATTTTCGTCCGCCTACGGATGGTGTCCATTTTGGGTCAATATCAAGTTTGGGTTCCGAAAGGATAGAGATTCTAGATGTATCTTGTGAACTGACCTACCCTACGACGGCACTTCACTCGTTAAGTCAAAGAATCCCGAAACGGCGGGTTACACTCACAAAGGAATAATTAACTATTAATGAAATTCCTAGATCAAATAAAACGGTAGTTGTTTAATATAGGAATAAGAGTTATTCCCGCATATATTAAAACAGCTGAGATTGTCTCAATCTATCATGCGAGTACTTGACCTACCCTACGGCGACACTTACTTGTGGGATGATAGATCTCTGTGGCATAGTAATTCTTTTAGGCTTCTTATTCATTATTCATGGTTCATGCATCATGTTTAATTTTATCCCAAAATTCTTTGATGTTTTTAATATGCGATGAATGAATGTTAAATGCATGTTTATTTTATTTTCAGCCATGGTTTCTCCAATTATTTCCATTCTCTCAAATGATAAGTTGACCGGAGAAAATTATGTAAAATGGAAAAGTAACATGAATGCTATCCTGGTCTGTGAAGACCTAAAGTTTGTCCTGACGGAGGAACGTCCTCCTGAGCCGGCCAGAAATGCTGGCCAAGTTATGCGCGATACCTATCAAAAATGGGTCGCAGCAAATGAGAAAGCCCGCTGCTACTTGCTAGCAGGGATGTCTGAGGTTCTTGCTGCAAAGCACGAACCTATGGCTCTAGCATCTCAGATGATGGAGTCATTACAGGGCATGTTTGGGCAGCCTTCGGAGCGTCAACGCCATGAGGCCATGGTCTCAGCGATGACTGCTAGGATGAAGGAATGGACATCAGTTCGAGAGCATCTTTTAAGGATGATGACTTATCTTAATACTGCTGAAACCCATGAAGCTCGTATTGACGAGCGTAGCCAGGTGAAAATGATAATGGAAACTCTTCCGAAGAGTTTCCTGCAGTTTAAGAGAAATTATGTTATGAACAAGTTGACTTTTACTTTGACACAACTGCTAAATGAACTCACCCATTACGAGTCCATGTTGATGGATCCCCGTAAATCCAGTGCAGAGGCAAATGTTGCTGAATCTTCTAAATCTGCAAAGAAGAAGAAGAAAGGACTGGAAAGGCTAAAGGTAAAGCCATGAAAAAGAAGAACAAGAAAAGCTCCAAGGATTCCAAGCCCAAGGGAAAATGTTTCCGTTGCGACAAGAATGGGCATTGGAAAAGGAAATGTCCTAAATACCTTGCTGAGCTAAAGGAGAAAAAGGAAATAGGTAAATATGATTTACTCGTTATTGAATCTCTATTGGTGGAGGATGACAGATCCGCTTGGATTATTGATTCCGGGGCCACTAACCATGTTTGTTCTTCTTTACACCTACTTGATTCATGGAGGGACCTTGCTGAAGGTGACTACACCATGAGAGTCGGGACATGGGATGCCGTTTCAGCAAGAGCAGTGGGAGTTTCTAGTTTAAATTTTATTAATAATAGTTATTTAAATTTGAACGATGTGTTATTCATTCCTGATTTCCGTAGGAATCTGATTTCTGTTTCTAGACTTATGGATGATGGTTATTCTATTTCTTTTAATAGTGATTCAGTTATTATTGGTAGAAATGGATTGACTATATGCATAGGAAACTCAGAAAATAACTTGTATGTGTTAAGACCGTTAACTCATAAGTCACTGCTCAACACTGAAATGTTTAAGGGTGAAAAACCAAAAACGAAATGGCAAAAGATTTCTCACGATGACACATATCTATGGCATCTTAGACTTGGTCACATCAACCTTGACCGAATAAATAGATTGATAAAGGACGGAGCCTTAAACCAGTTAAAGCTCGGGACTTTACCAGTTTGTGAATCCTGTTTAGAAGGAAAAATGACCAACAGACCTTTTACTGGAAAAGGTATAAGAGCCAGTCAACCACTAGAGCTAATACATTTGGACGTTTGTGGACCGATGAATGTAAAAGCCCGAGGTGGTTATGAATACTTCGTCACATTCATTGACGATTATTCAAGATATGGGTATGTCTACCTAATGCATCACAAATCAGATACCTTTGAAAAGTTCAAAGAGTATCGTGCTGAGGTTGAGAACAAATTAGGTAAGACAATCAAAACTCTACGATAGGATCGTGGAGGAGAATACCTCGACAGAGACTTCGAGGAATCCTTAGTTGAGCACGGGATAGTATCCCAGCTCACAGCACCTGGAACACCACAATAAAATGGTGTTGCAGAAAGGAGAAATCAAACCCTACTAGACATATGAGATCTATATTTAGTTATAGCTCACTACCTAGTTCATTCTTGGGATATGCACTGCAAACCGTAATGTATATCTTTAATGTTGTTCCATTTAAGTCTGTTCCTAAGACTCCCTTAGAGTTGTGGAATAGTCGTAAAGCTAGTTTACGACATTTCCGCATATGAGGGTGTCCAGCTGGAACCACGTTCTCAGGTGTACCTATTTGTAGGCTACCCGAAGGAGACTAAGGGAGGATTATTCTACAGTCCTGATGATAACAAAGTATTTGTATCGACAAATGCTACATTTTTAGAGGAGGACTACATGAGGGAGTTCAAACCTCGTAGCAAAATGATACTCGAGGAGTTACTTACTGGTTCGACCAGCGCGCCATCGTCAACAAAAGTTGACAAATACATAGCACCTTCGACATCTGATATAGTCAGATACTTCCAAGTCAGAATGATCTACCACTTAGACGTAGTGGGAGGGTTATACAACAACCTGATCGCTACTTAGGGGTTGGAGAGGCACAAGTTGTCACCTCCAGCGATGGTGTAGATGATCCATTGACCTACAGTAGTGCAATGGATGATCCTGACAAAGAAGAATGGCTCAAAGCCATGAACCTGGAGATGGAGTCGATGTACTCCAACTCAGTCTGTGAACTTGTAGACCAACCTGATGGAGTGAAACCTATAGGTTGCAAGTGGATCTACAAGAGGAAGTGGGGATCAGATGGGAAGGTACAGACCTTCAAAGCTAGACTAGTGGCCAAGGGTTATACCCAAAAAAGGGGAGTTGACTATGAGGAAACTTTCTCGCCAGTAGCTATGCTAAAATCCATCCGCACTCTTCTATCCATAGCCGCATATTATGACTATGAAATCTTGCAAATGGACGTCAAGACTGCATTATTGAATGGCAATCTTGATGAAAGTATCTATATGATACAACCAGAAGGGTTCACCGCCCAAGGTCAAGAGCAAAAAGTTTGCAAACTGCAAAGGTCCATTTCTGAACTCAAGCAGGAATCTCGATCTTGGAATATAAGATTTGATACAACGATCAAGTCTTATAATTTTGAGCAACATATTGATGAGCCTTGTGTATACAAGCGCGTCATTGATGGGAGGGTGGTTTTTCTTGTCTTATACGTTGATGACATCTTACTCATTGGGAATGATGTAAGAATATTATCAGACGTAAAAACCTGGCTAGCTGAGCAATTCCAAATGAAAGATTTGGGAAATGCAAGTTATATTCTTGGGATCCAGATACATCGAGATCGCAAGAAGCGACTGTTAGCTATGTCTCAAGCATCCTACATCGAAAAAGATTCTTGTGCGATTCGGGATGCAGAATTCCAAGAAAGGCAATCTGCCTTATCGGCATGGAATTCATTTGTCGAAGGAACAGTCTCCTAAGACACCTCAAGGCGTTGAGGAAATGAGACATATCTCATACGCCTCAGCAGTTGGTAGTCTCATAAATGCCATGTTATACACGAGACCGGACATCTGCTTTACAGTGGGAGTAGTCAGTAGGTTTCAGTCAAATCCAGGATTGGATCACTGGGTGGTTGTGAAACATATTCTCAAATATATAAAGAGAACGAGAGATTATATGCTAGTATATTCTGGAGAGGATATGATCCTTAGAGGATATACAGATTTCTAATTTTCAAACAGATGTCGATTCTAGGAAATCAACATCTGGATCAGTGTTCACCCTAGGTGGTGGGGCTATTATTTGGCGGAGTATAAAGCAATCTTGCATTGCCGACTCCACCATGGAGGCTGAATATGTAGCGGCTTGTGAAGCAGCTAAAGAAGCAGTCTGGCTCCGTAAATTCTTGGGAGATCTGGAAGTTGTTCCAGATATGGATAAACCACTCACCCTCTATTGCGATAATAGTGGAGCAGTGGCAAACTCCAAAGAACCAAGAAGCCATAAGAGGGGAAAGCATATAGAGAGGAAATATCATTCATCAGGGAGATAGTGCAGAGAGGCGACGTTACCGTCACAAAGATTGCATCCGCAGAGAACCTTACTGATCCATTTACAAATACCTTGCCGACTAGAGTGTTTGATGGTCACCTAGATGGTCTAGGTTTGCGAGACATGTCCCATTTTCTGTGCAAGTGGGAGATTGTTGGGATGTATGCCCAAGAGCTACATGAGATGTAAACGGTTTCTTTTGCATAGAAATAAAATGATGCATTATTCATTCATCAAATTGTTTTTTTTAATTTTCGCATATTATATATCTTCATAAATACCATAGATTACTTATGTACCTTCAAGACTTGGTGCATGAGTGTCATGCACCAGAGGATTTAAGTCTGAAGTTAGTAATCTTAAATAGTCCATAGAGAGCAAACAAACCGGTATTTTGTTTGTGGTTTATCTATAGCTGCGGTCCATTCTATATTTGGATGGCGATCTTAATCCGGATCGTCCATGTAGAGACATGAGAATGGCGGCACCTTATATGATGTGATCATATAGGACTGGACCCAAATAGAAATGACATTCTTATAACATCCGTTAAACAAAGAAAGTTATTTCAATCTACTTGATGGTCATATATGGGTTGATCTTAATCCTGAGTGTACTACGAACTCCTGCATGGCGGGGAATGTCCTTTGATTTACAAAGGTGAGGTTGGTGCAGCAATCCCAACCAATAACTACGTACTTTGGGGGCATAGTCTGTTATGTAGCTTGGAACGTTTTACATAGACATGGAATTCACTCCTTCTTGCGAGAAGTAGATGAATATCTCTCTTAAGGGTTGATTCGGTACTTGAACGATTAGAGCGCTCAAGTCTTTCTATTACGGATAGAAAGATTAATATTCATAACAGTTATGAATGAATCATTCATTAGAGAATCAATTGTACTTAAGATAAAAATAATTAGAGGGGTTTAACGGACATTATGACCCGGCTCTAATTATGAGATATTCGTGAAGGATCAATTCGTATGCAATGACTATATCGGTGGACACCGACTTGGTTCGGCTTAATATTTCATCTACGGCAACTAGAGTGCAACTTCGGGTTTTAGTGGAATAATCCGGAGTTAATAATTCAGAATATTAATTAAGAGCTTAATTAATATTTTGAGATTATTGGAGCTCAGAACCATAGGTCCACTTGGTCCCCGTGCTAGCTCGATTTACTATAGCGGAGCTAATATAATTGGATGGTCCAATTATATACTCACAAAAGGAATAAATATTATTAATATGATTAATAATAATTATATCTCACATGAGACTTTATATTAAAAGTTAATATAAAGTATTAATAATTATATATGATAATTATTAAATTAGAACATTAAATTATATATGATATAATTTAATAAGGCTAAGGATTATTACCAAGGTAGGATTCCTTATTGGATAAGGAATAGGATTTGTTTGTTTTAGAAACAAAATCAAATCCTAATTGTCCCATACCTTGGCCGAATTTTGGAGTCATATTAGGGATAAGATTTGTTTGTTTTGGAAACAAAATCAAATCCAAATTAAATCCCACTTGGACGAAAATTTGGAGTCCTAAAGGGAGTAGGATTTGTTTTTTTTGGAAGCAAAATCAAACAAGGAATCCTACCCCACCCTTGGCCAAAATTTGACTATATTGGAGACTAGTGGTTGATTTGTTTAATGAAATAAATTAACAATAAGTATAAAAGAAAAATTATGATTAATTTTTCAGATCCAAGAAATCAAAAAACCCCATCTTCCATCTCCTTCTCCAAGCTCTCAAGAGTTGAGAATTCTTTTGGTGTGTGTGATTATTCTCTAAACCGTTTAGAGATTAATTTATGAGTGTAGCCCACACTACCCTTCGTTAGTGTCGAGACATATTCGGAAGACCTCGTGACATTGAAAAACTAGTTCAGAAGACCTCGTGACATTGAAAAACATCCCCAAATACTTAACACAAGTCACGGCAACCAGCCCCTGGAATCTCTGTAATTTACGCAGATACAAGTTCTCGGGGACCTCCGTTTTGTTTGGTTTTCATTCGGGATTTTTGGAAACACTTTGGGATAATTTTAGGGCTGTGTTAGGATGGTTTTTAGGAGAAAAATCAGATTTGAAATTGAGCAGTGAGTGGCGCAAATCAGACCTGGAACTGGGTGCAGTTCGCACCCATAACGTGTCCAAAACAGTCCGTTATTTCACTGCAGTTCAAGGGCTGTTCGGGGACTGTTTCACAACTATTCCGGAGTTGAGATTTTGTCCAAAACATCAGTTAATCTACTGGTGTGGTTCGGCAAGCAAGAGAAGAGAAGAGCAGAAAATTTTTTCAAGTTTGGTTCCTGAGCCTCATCGCTTCTGCTGGGCGGGGGAAGGCGTTCCTTACATGAACAGTGTCAGTCAGCCTTCGACAAAATCAGAGAATACTTGGTAAAACCACCTGTTTGAGACCTCCGAAACCAGGAAAACCTTTGGTACTGTATTTGGCCATAGAATCAGAAGCACTGGGGGGGGCAATGATGGTACAGGCAGATGAGACAGGGATAGAACACGCAGTCTACTATCTGAGTAAGAAGATGCTCCCGTATGAGGCTTGTTATCAAGAAGGAGAGAAGATCTATCTTGAGTGGTATGGGCTTCCAAAAAATTGCCGTATTATTTTCAGTCTTATAAGATCCTGGTTATGGCAAAGGAGAATCCTCTAAAGTATCTGTATTCAGTACCGTCACTAGTGGGGAAATTGGGTAGATGGTTAGTGTTGCTGACAGAGTTTGACACCGAGTATCTCACCTCCAAAGTGATCAAAGGGCGAGCAGTGGCAGAGTTTTTGGCATTGCAACCTATTGAGGGGAATCAGTATAAGTTTGAATTCCCAGATGAAGAAATCTAGGCAATAACAGTTCAGAGATGGAAAATATATTTCGACGGAGCAGTGAACTATAAGGGAGCCGGAATTGGGATCGTGATAGTGACCCCGAGGGAGAGACTTTGCATTTGGCCAAAAGGTTGACGTTCAGAGTGACTAACAACATGGACGAGTATGAAGCATGTGCTTTTGGTTTTGACAACATTGATAGCCTGAAGGCCGGGAGTGTGGAAGTCTACGGAGATTCTATGTTGGTAGTCCAGTAAATGCAAGGAGAATGGGAATTGAAAGAAGAACAGTTGAAGCCTTACCTTTTTCACCTCAGAAAGTTGGCACAGGTTATCCCCGATTGTAAGTTTCAGAACTTGCCGAAAGAAGAGAATCAGATGGCAGACGCACTGGCTACACTTGTAGCGACTTGGGAAAATCCAGAGAAGTTAGTGATGAGACTGTTGGTACTGACGACAGCAAACAGACCAGTTTATGAAACAGAAAGAGTTCTGGAAATAGAGATCGACGATGGTAAACCTTGGTATCATGACATTCAGAAGTATCTAGAACACGGGGAACTCCCAGAGGGGGCAGACAGAAAAGATAGGTTAGCCATTCAGAAGTTAGCTTCTCAGCATGTGATTTTGAAAAGGGAACTGTACAAGAGGCAAGCAAAATGGTATTCAGTTGAAATGTTTAAGAAAAGAAGAGGCTCAGCAGGTAATGAAAGAAGTACACGCTGAGGTATATGGTCCGCACATGAACGAACTGAATCTATCCCGTAAGATAGTGAGACAAGGTTTTTACTGGTCTATCATGGAGACAGACTGCGCAAAAATGGTAAAGCACTGTCATGATTGTCAAGCACATGGAAATTTGAATCATTTTCCGCACACAGAGTTGGACGGGTTGTCAGAGCCGTGGCCCTTCCCAGCATGGGGGATTGATATGATTGAAGAGATTCGACCAAATGCATCGAAAGAGCATCGCTTCATAGTAGTGACAGTAGATTCTTCTCAAAGTGGGTGGAAGCCGAGTCATTCCGCAATGTCACAGCGAAGTAGATGGCAAAGTTTATAGCTCGGAATCTCATTTATCATAATGGTATACAGCACCATGTGGTTACGGACAACGGAGTTCAGTTTCAAGGAGAGACGAAGGCAATGCTATAGAAATACGGGATAGGCCATCACAAGTCATCATCGTACAGGCCACAGGAAAATGGGGCAGTTGAGGCAGCCAACAAGACTATAAAGATGATTTTAGCCAAGATGACAGAAAACTACAGAGATTGGGCAGATAAGCTACCGTACGCCTTGTGGGGGTACAGAACATTAGTGAGAACAACAACATGGGCCACACCTTACTCTTTGGTATATGGAATAGAAGTAGTACTGCCAGTGGAACTTGAGATACAGTCTATGAGGGTATTAGCAGAAACATAGTTACCAGAACCAGAATGGGCCGCACAGAGGTTTGATCAGTTAGCACTGCTGGATGAGAAGATGATGAAGTCTTTACATCACATGCAGCTGTATCAGAAGAGACTAGCCCGAGAATTCAACAAGAAGGTACGTCCCACCAGAATCAGAAAGGGTGATTTGGTACTTAAGCAGTCGAGGCCATCGATGACAGATCTGAGAGGAAAATTCAGACCAAACTGGGAGGGACCCTATATAGTGCAGAAAGTAATGGGAAACGGAGCAGTGAAACTGTCAGACTTGGAATGGAATGAGTTCACCGAGCTGATCAACGTAGATAGACTAAAGTAATACTTTGCCTGAGGGAGAGGAGACCGAGTAGTCACCAGAAAAATTGGCGGAAGGCCTAACCCAACAGGATAAAAATCTCCATGCATGCATACATGTAACACATGTTGCATTCTTTTGTGTTTGTTTTGTTTTCACAAATTTTGAAGAAGAGAAGAGAAAGTGGCAAAGACAAGCCAACCAGTGACAGCACAGTTTCAGTCTTGGGGATGAGTCCCAGGGGATGAGGCCCACATCAGCAGTTTTGGGGATGAGTCCCCGGGGGCGAGGCCCCACATCATCAGTTTTGGGGATGCGTCCTAGGGTCGAGGCTCATATTTTATCAGTAGTTTGGGGAAGCGTCCCAGGATCGAGGTCCACTGCATCATCATTTTTGGGATGTGTCCCAGGGTCGAGGCCCACATTTTGTCAGCGGTATTGGGATGCGTCCCAGGGTTGAGGCCCCCGTTGTCGGTTGCAGTTATTGGGATGCATCCCAGGATCATGGTCCACTGCATCATCATTTTCGGGATGCGTCCCAAGGTCGAGGCCCACATTTTTATCAGTGGTATTGGGTTGCGTCCCAGGGTCGAGACCCCGTTGTCAGTTGCAGCTATTGGGATGCGTCCCAGGATCGAGCTCCACGAAACCATCAGCTCAGTTCGAGGCAGCAGGCAAGTCAGGAAGCAGCTGGCAAGCCAGGTAAGTGAAAATGCATTGCATGACTTTGATAGGATTGTTCAAATCACACACTGCACAAGTCCCATCAAAGCGGGGGCGACTGTAGGCATTGCATTTTCGCATGTGAAACTCGATGATAAGTCTCATTTGGAGGCACTACCTTTTAAGTCGCGGAAGCCGCGGGAAACGGACGTCGGAAGGGAAAAAGATGGAAATCAGTACTTTATCGAATTTGACTCGCTTGTTTAGCTTCGAGCTCGCTGGTAGACCTCCGTTTTAAAGCACCTTTAACCTAAAAAATACGCAAACCACTTAACCTCGGCCCAAAATCCCCGCAAGCCTCTTAGCCTTGACCTAAAACCCCCGCAAGCCCACACAGCTAGCCCACACAAACCAAAACCCACCAACCCAAGGCCCCACACGCCCAACCAATGCCCACACGCCCATATCACCCTAAAATACCTCCAAATTAAATCAAATATTAAATTAAATATTAATTAAATAACGTAATTGAATTAAATAAAATAATTAAACCATTTACCAAATTAAATAAGACATAAAATATAATTATACCAAATTAAAATATTGTAACTTCCCAACTTAAAATATTATATACCAAATTAAAGAAATATTATGCCTAATTAAAATCAATCATAACCAATTAAAGAAATATTATGCCTAATTAAAATCAATCATAACCAATTAAAGAAATATTATGTATAATTAACACCAATCAAATATTCAACATTCCTAATTCACCAAAATTTGCCCCCCTAATCAATCATCCTTTCCTTGTTTGACACCAAATCCAATCCATTCCTTGTGAGACAAGGAGAAGCCCTAGCCCTTGTCTATATAAACAACCACAAATTGCAACCCTTGGCTCCTCTCTTTTGGCCTTTCTCTCTCGGAACTTCAATCAAAAACACAAAACTAAACCCTAAAGGCTCCTCTCTCATTCACCCTCACACACGGAAGTGACCAAAAGAAAAAAAAAGATAAAAACCTACCACACGCCCTCACCCTCACCTTACTATCTCCACGTCAAAAGCACGCACACACTCAGCGCACGTCCCACTCAACAAGCGACACTCACCAGCCTTTGCAATTTCATCAACAAGTACACCAACCTGCCAACTGCCCCTTCACCAAATGCCACAAGCCTTAATCAACTCAGCCAGCCCCTTTTGACCTGCGCACTTACTACCCATTACAGGCCAACACTCGCCACCTAGCCCTTATTACCCACTCAATCAAACCACAACTTACACGCACAAACTGAACACACACTCACAAATGCCACAGCCCTTCACGCATCTGGACCCCACGAATTGCCGTAAAACCCACTGAAAATAGTCCCCCAAAATAGCCTAAAACTGTCCCAAACACTGCCTGAAACTGCACCCAAAACTGTCCCGAAACAATCCTCAAAACCAGTCCAAAAAACACCAAAACATTAGCCTAATAGACCTAAAATAGAGACCAGAAAATACAGCAAAAAGAGCAGCAAAACAGAGTCAAAATAGTAGACTGAGTAGCGAAACAGTGAGGGGAAACCCAAACCAGTGAACCAGAAAAGTTACGGAGCTTTACCCTTTCCGATCACCGTGAAACGCGAGTCCGAGAGTCGACAAAAAAGGTTAGACCTGAGGGTATTCTTTCACATCCATTTTTATTTATATTTTTACTATTTATTGAATCTCATTCACATGATTATTGTGAAGTGATGCATGTTGTGGCCCTTGAATAGATAAATAATGCATGTCTTGTGAAGTGATGTATATTGTGGCCTTTGAATAAAATGGAAAATGTGTCGCCTCTTGTGGTATATAGGATGGAAACCCGGACGTAAATTTCATAGCCGATTCCGAATGGACGGTAGTATGATCTGCACTCGGGATACAACTCCACGTACCACTTGAGCAAACAGCGCATATTTTATTTTATGTTGTTTTGATGTGTTTATTATTCATTATTTAATTTCCACATATTATTTGTTTGTGTAATGATGTGATCGAGCGCATGGGCTTAGTAAGTGGGACTGAGGGTCCTCTATGTTGAGGGGTTAAAATCCTTTACCATGATGCTTTGCTGCGCCGGTTGATGTATATTTGGTTGAATGTAAGATGTGCTCAATCGGATATACGAAGTCCGATATCATTGTCTTTACTTCTTTATATGCATTATATTATTAGCGCATCGGCTTAGTAAGTGGGATTAAAGGTCCTCTAAGTGAAGTGGTTAAAATCATTTACCACGATGCTTTGCCGCGTAGGATGAGGTATATTCGATTGGATGTGAGATATGTTCAATCGGATATACGAAGTCCGATATCATTGTCTTTACTTCTTATATATGCATTACGTCAATTGCTCATGGGCTTAGTAAGTGGAATCAAAGGTTCTCTATGTTAATGGATTAAAAGCCTTTACCACGATGCTTCGCCGCGCCTCTCCTTATGTCATTTATCCTTTTGCACATCATTGCTTCACTTATATATGCACTACGAAGTCCCATATAGTCATATTTGTTTTCACATGTATTGTAATGAAAAGCGTATGGGCATATTATGTTGGATGAAAGGTTCTCCATTTGGGGGAAGAAAAGCCTAAAAGGCTACCTTTACCATGATATTTACCGCGCCTTTATTCCATTGATTGCATCATTTACTTCTGTCTTGGCTTGATATATTATCATTTATGTATCCATGTTATGATAGCATTCATGGATTATCTCTCGTGGTATATCGGATGGAAACCCAGACGTAAATTCCGTAGCTGATTCCGAATGGGCGGTAGTGCGGTCTGTACTAGGGATACAATTCCACGTACCATTTAAGAAAAGTGCCCACGTGTGTGTTTGTGTCAATATTAGTTATCTTCTTTCGCATCACATCATAGCATGCTTACTTTAATGCCTAATTGCCTCCTTAATTGTCTTTTTTTACATTATGTACTTAGTTGACTCTTTTATTTACACATGAACATGTAATGGCTATTTGTTAATGTTTCCGCATGTATAAGTGTGATATGTTTATGAAATCACATGTTCGCCATTATTTGATTCGCTCTATGTGTGTTTGTGTGATCATGGTGTGCTTGCGTTTTCATGAATATAATATGCCTACGAAGTTGTGTGTTTATCGCTACTTTAACTTACTTTCGAAGCATGCGAACGTAGAAATAAAATGCCTTTAGGAATACATATTCTAGATCCGATTAAACTATTGCACAAATCATTTTATTACAAGTAGCATAAGTAAGAGACCATTCTGAACCCAACGGTTTGAGGTCTTCCCTTGAGAGGGGTGTGTGCAGCCTTAAATCTTTATCCCGGTTCACACTGGGTGGTGACTCCATTATTCTCTGGTTTAGTCCCCCGCGGGCTATTCCGTACTCCCAACTGGACCGTGAGCCCGGAACATCATGCATCGCCTAGTTTCCTGTGTCACCACCGGAACCGTAGGTCCATTTGGTCCCCGTGCTAACTCGATATACTATAGCATATTAATTTTAATTGGATAATCCAATTATATACTCACATATGTAAATATTATTAATATGATTAATAATATTATTTTGTCACACTTGAAACTATATATTAAAGTTTAATATATGGTTTTTATAATAAATGATTATATGATAAGTATTTATTATTAATTATTAAATTACATATGATATAATTTAATAAAGGTCAAAATTGGAATTTCTAAATTTTAGGTTTTGTAAACCCTAGGATTTATTTTGGAAGTTACACCACCTATTAAAAGGGTGTTAACTTTTTTATTTTTGTAATATATTTTTTATTTATGGAAAGTATATACGATGTTATAAAAATTTGAAATAAAATCCACCGTGGCCGAAAATTGCAACAAGGGAAGGGGATGGGTTTTGTTAATTTTGAAAATTAATAACCCTAGGCATAAAAAGAAAAGGTGTTTTTCTTTTTTCCTAACCTAATTCATTCTAATCCTAGCCACCATTTCTTCTACCAAAACTCTCTCAAGTGTTGAGAGAAAAAAAAACAAAAACAAGAAGAAAATAAAAGAAAAAACGTGTGTGACTTATAATCTCTAAAGAGTTTAGGGATTCGTATTGTGAGTGTAACCTTGTAGGCACTGCATTTTTGCATATAAGTCCCGATGATGAGCCTCATATGGAGGCACTACCCGATAAGTTACGGAAGTCGCGGGAAACAAATGTCGGAAGGGAAAATTCAGAAATCAATACCTTATTGGACTTAATTCATTTGCTTAGCCTCAGGTTCGCTCGTTGGACCTCTGTTTTAAAATTTATCCTCGGCCCAAAATCCTCGCATCCCACACCAAGCCACACACCAAGCCCACACGCCCACAAGCCATTCACCGAGCTCCACATGCCCAAGCCCACTAAATCGCGTCCAAAAATATCCAAACACATTAAAGACATGTTAAAATCTAAATAAATCAAATCAAATCCCATAAATACCTTTTCCCAAACTAAAAAAAATCACCTTCATAATTCAATGGATATTTTCCTTGTAGCACACTAATTAAAAGATACCCCCCATAATTGCATGATTTCTTTCCTACCTAAATAAGGACAACCCTAACCCTTTCTTATAAAAAGGAGCACAAACCAAACCCTTAACCCTTAGCACATGCACGCCCAAAGCCAAAAGAATACCCTTCATGTTAGTGTTCCTAAAACATGCCAATGATCTAATAAGCAAGAATGTGTGTGAATTTATTCTGTATTAATTGTGGAATAACTTACAATGAACACATTGGAATTTCAAAAATTTGAGTTGAGATCTACAAGCTCAAAGCTTTGAGTGTTGATTCCAAGCTTTGAGTGAGTTTCCCTATCACTTTTGAAGACTCATTTTAGTGCTAGCTTGTTTGATCTTACCATAAAATCAAAGAGAGGAATAAGAGAGGCTCACACCCATTTCATGGTTCTAGGGTTTGTGAGTTTTGTGTGTTATGTGTTTGGATGAGAGAGATAGGTTTTGGTAAAAAGCCATTTACCCTTTTCACCTAAATAAGGTAGTTGGGTTTTTGGTTTTACCAAAGCCAAAACAAAGTGGTTGGAAAGTGGGTGGTTTTGGCATAAATGCCAACCACTCTCCCAACTACCACATGTGAAGTTGGCCCTATTTTTAAATTCAAAATTCAAATGATTTCTACGAATGTTTACTGCGGCTCAGATTCGTTTAATCCGATTAAACGAATTTTCGTCGCTAAATAATTAAATCTAATTTAATTAAATAACGACGCCTCGTAAATATATTACGAATGCCATTTATGAATTAATTCTAAATTAATCTGTTCGCACGTATTAAAGTCCGACTTTAAATTCGTATTGAAACCTAATTCCAATTAATATTTCCGATATATTAATTTTAGCCCATATGAATAAATTAAATAGAAAAAATCAAATTTAACTATTAAATTTATTTTACCGATTAATTCCAAATTAATCGCGTTCTCTCTCTTCCGAACACATTTAATCCCAGATTAATAATGCCTCAATTAATCCCAGATTAATTTTCTCTCTCTTAATTAATCTCATATTAATTCTAATTCGAGTCAACTGTCATCGGTGAATCTTTGGGAAGCGACCCAAGAGACCCCCCAAGATATGTTGGTAGAAAATCTGGTTACGGACTATCCGATTAATTGCATACCTAGTAACACATGCTTACCGATTTACAAGACATGGTTGGCTTCTAGCAAAGCACCGTGCCTACCCAATTCTCCAGAAATATTCTTAATGGAATATACAATCTATGTCAGGCGTAGTATACATAGTATTTGCATATTACAATCTAGTATCAGATGTCACATGCAAGGCCTGAGGCTGGAGTAGTGTCTGCCCCGTATAAAGCATATATCAGATCACAAGCAACTAGTCTCTTTAAACGGATAATCATGACGTTGTCAAATTATCCCGATGGTTGTAACACATTTGATTACCAGTTCTGTATCCTGCGTGATCATCATCTTCATATGACTGAAGTGATACTTTTATCTTGACATCACACCCAATACTCTACGATTCTCAATAAAAGCCCAGAAGAGGCGTACACAGAACCTGTTAAAGTCTCGGACGACCAAAACTAAAGTGTAATGATTGTCGCAAGTATTAGCGATGCAAGTCTCAGGTTAAGATCAAATACACCTACCTTGAATTGGATTCCCATAGACACATTATCATACAACCAATGGGATTCCGTAGGGTCTATCCGGAGCGAAGCTGTTTCCGTACCATCGGTAAACATAACCTCCTATCACACTTGTATAAGTATCCAATACTTAAATATATGATAACATGCCATTATGCTCCCATAACACACATGTTGGACAATTATGACCCATAATATCACTATTTGTACATATCATAGTGTTGTTGTACAAATTAACTATGTGACAAAGGAAATTGCTCTTTTATCATTTGTAATTGGATTACCAAGATACATAAATGATAGAAGGTCCTTATGATTAGTTCCGGATTGAGATGATATGAGATAGTATCAATCCAAGAAGGTTTAATCATTAAATAATCCATAGTCGTAGTATGATCGAGATTGGACACCGATAATGCGGAATAGACTAGTATTGCAATTGTGCACGTTGTGGGAGCAAGACGGCACAGTTCTCATATGATTAAGTATTGGATACTTATGCAAGTGTGATAGGAGGTTGTGTTTTACCGATGGTATGGAAAACAGCTTCGCTCTGGATAGACCGCGCAGAATCCCATTGGTAATATATCTATGTGTCTATGGGAGTGCGCTTCAGGGTAGGTGTATTTGGTCTTAACTTGAGACTTGCACCGCTAATACTTGCGAAAATCAATATACTTTAGTTTTGGTCGTCCAGGGCTTTAACTGGTTCTGTGTACGCCTCTTCTGGGTATATTGAGAATCGTAGTGTATTAGGTGTGATGTCAAGATGGAAGTATCATTCCAGTCATAGTGGAGATGATGATCACGTAGGATACGGAACTGGTACTCTTATATGCTGCAACTATCGGGATAATCTGACAAAGTCATAGTTATCCGATTATAGAGACTAGTTACTAGAGATCCGATATGTGCTTCGTATGGGGCAGACATATATCCAGCCCCAGGCCTTGCACGTGACCATCCGATACTGGATCACAATACACAATACTACATATACTACACCTGACATAGATCGTACATTCCTTTAAGAATATTTCTAGAGAATTGGGTAGGCATGGTGCTTTGCTAGAAGCCAACCATGTCTTGTAAATCGGTAAAAACGTAATACTAGGTACGTACGTGTTCGGATAGTCCGACGATCGGATTTACTGCCAACATATCCGGGGATCTCATGGGTCGCTTCCCGAAGATTCACCGATGACGTATGACTCATACATTATTAATCTAGGATTAATTTGATGAGAGAGAAAATTAATCTGGGATTAATTACAGAGATATTTTATCTGGGATAAAATACTATTTAAAGAGAGAGAACGATTAATTTTGAATTAATAGATAAAATAATATATATTCGATATATTAAACGAAATTGGATTTCGACGCGAAATTAAAATTAGATTTTAATTCGGGCAAACGAGTTAATTTAGAAATAATTCATTAGTGATGTGAATAGTAATTTTGCTAAGCATAATTATTTAATTAAATTTGATTTAATTATGTCACAACGTAAAATTCATTAATTCAGAATTAACGAACCTGAGCCCGAGAGTGTTTGGGGGCCCACTCGCATTTCGAATCAAGTAAGGCCCACAAGTCACATCACGCGTCACATCAGTTACTCAAGTGATGGAAGTCTCATCACATTTTGGTGATTAACATCTAGTCACTATTCATTGCGTGATAGATGTAGTTGGTTGATGTGATTAGTTGGTGAAAGCTTTTGAAAGCTTGAAAGACATTTATCAATATTTTATTATATTGATGTTTGACTTTTAATTTTTGTGTATTAGATACAAAAAACACAAAATCTTCTTAACTCTCTCTTCCTCTCAATGTCTCGGCCAAGGGCCATTTCTCTCCCAAAATTTTCTTCCATGGCCGAATTCCATTAGGATGAAGATGGTGATTTTTATGGCAAAAATCACCAAGTGCTAGCACATATTAGGAGGCTTACAAAGGTGATAGGGAACCTTTCCCATGAGCATGGAATCCAAACCAAAGCTTGGAGCTTGAAGATCATCCATGGAGCATAAAGACCACCTTGGCCGAATGCATCACTCAAAGGGAATAAAGTTTTATTCTTCAAAGCTTTTCACATCTGATCATTGTAAGTGTTTCCGCAACTTAACTTTGATGTATTCACACTATATATTGCTTATTATTGATCTTGGGACACCTAGAAAACCCAATAATGGTATCAAAGCATTGATTAAGCATGAAAATGAAATTAGGGTTCTTAACATTAAATATTGCAAAATTGATTTGAGCATGTTTGAGTGAAATTGATTGTTTGAGTATGCTTAAATCATGATAACATTGTGTTATGCATTGTCAATTTGATGAAAATTGGATTGGATAAATTTTCCCCAATTGTTTAGGCTTGGCCGAAGGTTTAGGGTTCCCTAAGGTCATGGCAAATTTTGTTCTTTTGATTATTGGATGAATTGGAAGACTTGGGATATATGAGTTTGTGATTTAATTGGATTGAAATCAAAATTGATATGATAAATTCCCATTGCCGTGAGCCAAAGAAGCATGGAATGATGTTGATTTTTTTTTAGAATGCATGATTAAGGGTGTATGATGATGAGACCTTAACAAAGATAATTAATTGGTTGTAAATTATGTGAAAAACCCTCACAATATATTAAGTGTTTTTCCTTCCATTGAGTGATTCTTACTCAAGATCCAAAGTTGGCATTGGTTTGTTGGCCAAAGTCAAGACCTTTTTCAAGTGCGGATGTGTTTGAATCATGAAAGCTTTGTTCCATATCGGTGCCTTGTCCAAGTTGTGATTTGTTGGCCAAAGTCAAGATCACTTCTTGTCCATCGACATTGATTACGAAGCTTTCCAAGGTCAATGGGTTCCGCTAAACTGGGATCATTAAGTTTGTTGTGTCAAAGCCAAGGCTTAGTTGATTCAAAGGAAAAAGGTTAGGGAATATATTGGCATATATAAGATATATGTTTCGGACTTGGATGTCCACATACTGGATCTAGGAATTGGATGGGATCCAATTGATCTTAGAGATCTACCTAGTTAAGTATCATACAATTTGTTGGCCAAAGTCAAGATTATGTGTTATTTAATGGGATCCTAGCCCACTAGGAAACTAGGTTTCCCGAGTACTCAACAGAGGGTTAGAGGCTCGCCGAAAAATAGTGGAAGACAAGTATTAAATTTACAATTTCCTTTAGATACTTGTCATACGTGCTCGTCATTATTCGTCAAAATAAACATATTAGTTAGACTAATATTTAACCGTTGTTTTAATTTAACAGTTGGACTATATTCAAACTATTTCAATTTATAATTGATTTTATAATTGAATTATAGTAATCAATATAATTGAATTTAACTTATTAAAAGTATAGTTGTTTATATAGTTGGACTATAGTAATCATTATATTTAAATGTACCTGAAATCGTTGATTAAATAGTTGGACCATTAGAATCAAGATAAACTGAAAGATTGAGCATTTAAAACATAGTCCTGGGTGAAAATGTGTTTAACCGGCTTTAATTTTCAGATTGGGAATAATACCTCAAGATAGTCTTGAGAACCGAGAAGTTATTTTATTTGATAAAATGACATCTCGAGCCTAAGCCCAGAGTTAAGCAAATAGTAGAGCATGATCTTTGGAAGATTCATATGATGATAACTTTAGTGCTTAATCCTTTATGTTTGCCATAATGACTCCTTAATTTCATCGTCATAACTAAGGATTAGATCCTTAAACCATGATGTTGAAATTGAAGGATCTTCATAGGTCTATACTTAGATCTTAGAAGTATTAATTGCAATAGAAAACTCTTGGAGAGTTAATGGCTATGCTCAATGAGACAAAGCCAAAGTTTACAAAAGGGCAAGAAGCGCAAGGCGCATTTTACTTCGATATCCCAGAAGGCCAAGGCTTGGCTGAAGGCTTATGGGGTGTGGAAAAAGGCAAAGGCAAAATCATCACAGTCTTCTAGGAAGACAAAGGACATATCCCAAGATGTCTGCTAAGAATGTGGCAAACGGGGTCACTGGAAGCGCGAGTGCCGTATGGACAAGGCAGACATGAAGGAATAGAAGGCAGGGCAAGGCTCTGCCTTCAAGTATGTTTGTCATAAACATGTTCACTACTAGTATTAAAATTGGATTTTAAATATTAAATAGTGGTACACAATATATGTACTGATTTACAGCATCTGCTGATAAGCATGATATTGACTTCAAATGAGATCGCTGTGCGAGTCGGAAATGGGACGAGAGTCGTTGTTTTAAGCGTAGAAACCTGCGTTTAAAAACTACCCTTCGGGTGTGTACTTAAAATAGGAAACTGTTATAATGTACCTAGTTTGACTAGAAACATTATCTCTATATCAAGGTTTAACCCGTTGCGGGTATACCTTTATATTCTAGAACACTAAAGTGTTTCATTTTTTAAAGATGATATTGAGATAAACACATTAGATGTGAATAAACGTGTTTATATTTTGAATATAAACAAATCTCAAACATATAACATGACAAACAAGTAGCTCAAACTGATTTGATCAGATGAGACTTATTTGTGGCAGTGTTGTCTGGGACACATTAAACAAGACTCGTATATCCACACTTTTGAAGAGTGGATACTACGACGGATTTGATTCTATTCAAATGAAGTCTACGAATCCAGTTTATTAGGTAAAGTGCCTAAAATACCTTTTTCTTGGTAAAAGTGTAAGAGCCACCGATCTGTTAGCCCTCGTTCATAGTGACGTAAGTGGGCCCATATCTAGCTAGGCTAGAGGTGGATAGTAATACTTTGTAAGCTTTACGGATGTGGCATCACGTTAAGGTTATATGTTTCTTTAACAGACATAAATCAGAAACTTTCAAAGAGTTTTGACACGAAATAGACAAACAGATCGGCTAAAGTATTAAAACTGTCACGGTAAGACCGAGATGGAAAATACTTAAGCAATAAGCTTCTCGACTACTTGAAAGAGTATAGTATTCTTTCAATAAGGACTCCTCTCGAAACACGTCAATTTGATGGAGTGTCCGAATAGAGAAACCAAATTTTGTTGGACATGATAAGATCATGAGTCGCTCTGAGCTACCATTTTCCTTCAATGGATAAGCATTAAACAGTGCAATGCTTATTTTGAATAAGGTTCGATGAAAATCTGCAAGAGAGAATTCATAGTAGATATGAACAAGAAAGAAACTGGGTTTCTCATTCCTGAAGATTTGGGAATGCTAGGCATCCGTTTGGATGATACCAAACTAAAACCCAAATTGGATAAGTACCTGTCTGTAACTGGTTATCCTAGGGAAACCAAATTATAATACTTATAAATCTCATAAAGAATAATGTAATTGTTGCTCACCATGTGATTTTCTTAAGAGGAACACCTATATGCAGTGGTAAGTGGGAGGAAAGTAAAAATCGATGAAAATCGAAGTAATACTGTTTCAGGCACGGATTCATTAATGGAACACAAACAGTTCATCAAGGGTGAAACTGTACCATAATCTTCAAATACACAAGAACTACGTAGTTGGAGAGAGTTAGAAAATAACTTGAGAGGTATGAGTTTCTGATCTCACCTCATAAAGATGTCAATCTTATTGAGAAAACTGACTACGTATGAAGAAGTGATACAAGGTATCGACTACCAATTATAGCAAAGTGCCATAATGTCCGAAATGGATTCCATGTATACCAACCAAGTTTGGAGGCTGATTGTTGTACCATAAGACATTGTGTCTGTTAGTACTATATGAGTCTTCATGGAATACATACATGGATGACAACTAATAAATGCACAAAACTAGGCTAGTACAGAAAGGGTATCGTCATCAACATATTGTTGATTACGATGAAATCTTTTACTTATTGCCATGGTTGAATCCATTTGGATTATGCTTGCTAATGCTGCATGTTTCATTTATGAAATATGGCAGCAGTACGTCAAAATCACTTTCCTTAACGGAAACCTTTTGGAGGATTTTTATCAAAATCCTAACGGTTTTGTCGTAGCAAAACAAGCAAACAAGGTTTGCAAGTTAAAACAATCATTTGATGGATTCAAGCAAGCATAATGTTCTTGGAACAATCGTTTTGATGTAATCATAATGGTATATGATTTAATTCAAAACAAATATAATTCTTGTGTATATAAGAAGGTTAGTGGGAGCGCACTGACAGTGAATGTCCTATTTAATGATGATATGTCATTTCTTGGAAATGACATTCCCGTATTACAATCGGTGAAAGCTTTGCTTTCATGAAAATTCTCCGTAGAATACTTGGGAGAAACAACCTTTATTCTAGGAATAAGGATCTACTAGATAAGATCTAAAAATTGTTGACACTCTCTGAGTAACCGTACATTTAAAGAAATGTACGTGACCTGGTGTCTCATATGCTTTGAGCATAAGGAGTCAAAATCAGGCCAATCCAGGTGATAGTAACTGGATTGATGTTAAGGACATCCTCCAGTATCTTAGATGAACTGAGGATTATGTCTTATACTATGGAGAAGGAGAACTTGAAGTGACTTGGATCATAGTTGTAAGTTTCCAAACCGACAAAGACGACTATAAGTCGTAAAACGGTACTATATAGTTTGAATAATGGAATACTGAGCTGGAAATCATCCAAGCAGGATACTGTTATCGAATAAACAACAAAAGCGGAATCTTTCTGCTACTGTCGCAACAAAAGTAGCATTTTGGATCTAAATAACTCTAATTAGATTAGAAATAGTTCTGTTAGCAGCTGAGCTAGGCTACAACACAGGCTAAAGAATTAATGGTCTCATCAACGATCCGATATGTATTTCATATGGTTTCATCTGGTTCGTCGGATCATATATTGTGGTGATGTGATCGTATCACATGATAACCTTATAAATCCGCTTACGAAAGCTATTTCTTAGCAGAAGTTTGAGCCACCCATACATAGTTCAAGTGTAAGACACCTGAGTGATTGGCTATAGGCCAAGTGGGAGATTGTTGGACAATTATGACCCATAGCATCACTATTTGTACAGATCATGGTGTTGTTGTACAAATTAACTATGTGACAAAGGAAATTGCTCTTTTATCATTTGTAATTGGATTACCAAGATACATAAATGATAGAAGGTCCTTATGATTAGTTCCGGATTGAGATGATATAAGACAGTATCAATCCAAGAGGTTTAATCATTAAATAATCCATAGTCGTAGTATTATCGAGATTGGACATCGATAATGCGAAATAGACTAGTATTGCACTTGTGCACGTTGTGGGAGCAGAACGGCACAGTTCTCATATGTTTAAGTATTGGATACTTATGCAAGTGAGATAGGAGGTTGTGTTTTACCGATGGTACGAAAAACGACTTCGCTCTGGATAGACCCCGCAGAATCCCATTGGTAATATGTCTATGTGTCTATGGGAGTTCGCTTCAGGGTAGGTGTATTTGGTTTTAACCGGAGACTTGCACCGCTAATACTTGCGACAATCAATATACTTTGGTTTTGGTCGTCCAGGGCTTTAACCGGTTCTGTGTACGCCTTTTCTGGGTATATTGAGAATCGTAGTGTATTGAGTGTGTTGTCAAGATGGAAGTATCACTCCAGTCATAGTAGAGATGATGATCACGTAGGATACGGAACTGGTACTCTTATATGCTGCAGCTATCGGGATAATATGACAAGGTCATAGTTATCCAATTATAGAGATAGTTACCAGAGATTCGATATGTGCTTCGTATAGGGCAGACACATATCCAGCCCCAAGCCTTGCACATGACCATCCGATACTGGATCGTAATACACAATACTACGTATACTAGGCATGACATAGATCGTACATTCTTTTAAGAATATTTCTAGAGAATTGGGTAGGCATGGTGCTTTGCTAGAAGCCAGCCATGTCTTGTAAATCGGTAAAAATATAGTACTAGGTACGTACGTGTTCGGATAGTCCGACGATCAGATTTACTACCAACATATCCGGGGAGCTCATGGGTCACTTCCCGAAGATTCACCGATGTCGTATGACTCACACATTATTAATCTGGGATTAATTTGACGAGAGAGAAAATTAATCTGGGATTAATTACAGAGATATTTTATCTGGGATAAAATACCATTTAAAGAGAGAGAACGATTAATTTGGAATTAATCGATAAAATAATAAATATTCAATATATTAAACGAAATTGGATTTCGACGCGGAATTAAAATTAGATTTTAATTCGGGCAAACGAGTTAATTTAGAATTAATTTGTTAGCGACGTGAATAGTAATTTTGCTAAGCACAATTATTTAATTAAATTTGATTAATTACGTCGCAACGTAAAATTTGTTAATTCGGAATTAACGAACCCGAGCCCGAGAGTGTGTTGCGGGCCCACTCACATTTCGAATCAAGTGGGGCCCACAAGTCACATCACGCGTCACATCAGTCACTTAAGTGATGGAAGTCTCATCACCTTTTGGTGATTGACATCTAGTCACTATTCATTGAGTGATGGATGTAGTTGGTTTATGTGATTAGTTGGTGAAAGCTTTTGAAAACTTGAAAGACATTTATCAATATTTTATTATATTGATGTTTGACTTTGAATTTTTGTGTATTAGATACACAAAACACAAAATCTTCTTAACTATCTCTTCCTCTCCATGTCTCGGCCAATGGACATTTCTCTCCCAAAATTTTCTTCCATGGCCGAATTCCATAAGGATGAAGATGGTGATTTTTGTGGAAAAAATCACCAAGTGCTATCACAATACAATGGAATAGACTCAGTTGCTAATGAAACTATTCCTAATCCAATTAAGAATTTACGGATCCAAACTGCCTTTTTTACTGCTTCAGCTGCAGCAATGTAATCCTCTTATATTGTTGAATCGGTAATAGTCTATTGCTTGGAAGATTTCCAGCTTACTGCTCCGTTGTTCAAACAAAATATAAACCCGGATTGTGACTTAGATTCATCTTTATCAGTTTGAAAACTTGTATCGGTATACCCAGTTACCTCAAGTTCTCCATCTCCATAGATTAATAAAGTATCCTTAGTTCGTCTAAGATACTTAAGGATGTTCTTAACCGCCATCCAGTGACCATCACCTAGATCGGCCTAATAGCGAATAGACATGCTCAAAGCATCCGAGACATCAGGTCGCGTACATATCATGACATATATGATCGATCCGACTGCCGAAGCGAACGGGATCCAACTCATAATGTCTCTCTCATCTTGAGTTTTAGGACACATGTCCTTAGATAGAGTGACGCCATGTGACACTGGCAACAGTCCTCTCTTGGACTGATCCATGTTGAATCGCTTCAACACTTTGTCAATGTACGTGCTCTGGGAGAGTCCAAGCAGCTTTCTAGATCTATCCCGGTAGATCTTTATTCCTCGAATATAGGCTGCTTCTCCCAGATCTTTCATGGAGAATTTTAATGAAAGCCAAGATTTCACCGATTGTAGCATGGGAATGTCATTGCCCGTAAGTAATACATCATCAGTGTAAATGACAATGAATGTCAGTTCGCTCCCACTAACCTTCTTATATACACAAGATTCATCCTCGTTTTGATTGAAATCATATTCTTTGATGATCTCATCAAAATGTTGGTTCCAAGAACTCTATGCTTGCTTCAATCCATAAATGGATCGATTTAACTTACAAACCTTATTTGCAAGTTTTGGTGCGACAAAACCATCAGGCTGTTGCATATAAACATCCTCTAAAAGGTTTTCGTTAAGGAAAGTGGTTTTGACGTCCATCTGCCATATCTCATAATCGAAATCTGCAGCAATAACAAGTATAATCCGAATGGAATTAATCATGGCAACTGGAGAAAATGTTTCATCGTAATCGACACCATGTCATTGACGATACCATTTTGCTACAATCCTAGCTTTGTACGTTTATATGTTGCCATCCATGTCGGACTTCTTCTTGAAGATCCACTTGAAACTAATAGGCTTTACGCCTTCTGGTGCATCAACCAGTGTCCAAACTTGGTTGGTGTACATGGAATCCATTTCGGACTTCATGGCTTCTTGCCATAAAGCGAAGTCGATATCTTGTATCGCTTCCTCATACGTAGTTGGTTCTTCTTCCTCAATAAGATTGACATCCACATGAGGTGAGATTAGAAACCCATAACTCTCAGGTTTGTTTCTGACTCTCTATGACATACGCGGTTCTTGTGTATTCGAATTTTGTGGTACAGTTTCATCCCTGATGAACTGTTCTTGTTCCGTTAAAGATTCAATGCCAGGAACAATATCACTATGATTTTCATCGAGTTCTATTTTCCTCATACTAACCACTGAATTAAGGAATTCCCTCTCAAGGAAAACTGCATATAGAGCAACAAATACTTTGTTCTTTTCTGGGTTGTAAAAGTAATATCATTTGGTTTCCCTAAGATAACCTACAAATAGGCATTTATCTGATTTGGGTCCTAGTTTGGTACCTTCCAAATGTTTAACGTATGCCCAGTATCCCCAAATCTTCAAGAATGAGAAACCTGGTTTCTTTCCTGTCTATATCTCATACGGAGACTGTTAAACAGACTTTGACGGAACCTTATTCAAAATAAGTATTGCACTGTTCAATGTATATCCCCAAAAGGAAATAGGTAGCTCTGTGCGAATCATCATAGACCTTACCATATCCAATAAAGTTTAGTTTCTCTGTTCGGACATACCATTTAACTGAGGTGTTCCGGGAGGAGTCCTTTGTGAAAGAATACCATACTCTTTCAAGTAATCAAGAAACTCATTGCTCAAGTATTCTCCACAACGGTCCGACCATAATGTCTTAATACTTTTACCGGTCTGTTTTTCTACTTCGTGTCGAAACTCTTTGAATTTAACAAAGGTTTCCGACTTGTGTCTCATAAGATACACATAACCATAACACGACGTATCATCCGTAAAGGTTACAAAGTATTCATATCCACCTCTAGCCTGGCTAGACATGGGCCCACATACGTCACTATGAACGAGGGCTAATAGTTCGGTGGCACGTACACTTTTACCGCTAAAAAGTGATTTAGGCATTTTGCCGAATAAGTTAGATTCACAGACATCATATGAATTTGGATCAAATCCGACCAAGTACCCACTATTCGAAAGTGTGGATATACGAGTCTTGTTAATATATCCCAGACGATAATGCCACATATAAGTTTCATCTTTGTTACTTAATTTAAGCCTTTTGATTGTTATATTATATGTTTGAGATTTATTTATATTCAAAATTTAAAGACCATTATTAGCATCAACAGAACATATCTCAAAATCATCTTTATAAATAAAACACCCAATGTTTCGGAATACAAAAGTGTACCTGCATTGGGCCAAACAAGATACATAGATAATATTCCTAGTCAAACTAAGTACATAATAACAGTCTGAAAGTTTAAGTACATGCCCCGATGGCAGTTCTAAAACGAAAGTGCCAACTGCCAAAACAGCGACTCGTATCCCATTTCCAATGCGTAGATCAATGTCCCCTAAGGCCAGTCTCCTCCTAATCTGCAGATCCTGCACATCAGTACATATATAAGTACCACAACCAGAATCAAAAATCCAATTTTTAAAACTAGCAGTAGACATGTTTATTTCCATAACAAACATACCTGAAGCCGGTGCCTTGTCGGTTTTGATTTCCTTCATGTGTGCCTTGTACTCGCGGCAGTCACGCTTCCAGTGACCCCGCTTCCCGCACTACAGACGTACATCTTGGGATTTTGTCTTACCCTTCCCAGAAGGTTTTGATGATTTGGCCTTGCCCTTCTTCTTCTTCTTCTTCTTCTTTACACCTCCAGTTGCCTTGGGCCAAGCCCTCGAAGACTGAGATGTTGAAGCGAAGTGCGCCTCGCGCTTCTTGCCCTTTAAGAGCTTATTTTCTGGTTCACGCAGTGTGGACATTAACTCTCCAAGAGTATCATCTTCGTTCATCATATTATAGTTCATGATGAACCCACTCCAAGTGTCGGGCATAGACTGTAAGATCAAATCTATAGAAGCCTCAGCCTCGAAGATAATGCCCATCTGTCCCAGTTGTTCGATGTTAGCAATCATCTGTGACACATGGTGCTCGACAGATGTACCCTCTGACAGGCGGGCACGAAAGAGCTTCTTCTGTAACTCATATCTCTGCGATCTAAGATTAGATCGTGAAGATCATTGAACTTTGCAATCATCTCATAGGGATCCAATCCCTTATTCTGGCGACGGAATTGTTGAGTCATAGCAGCAAGCATTAGCAGTCCAGTTGTCATCGCTATGAGTCTTCCAAAGCTCTAGCTCAACTATCTGATCAGATCTAGGCTTAGGCTTAAGAGGTCTTTTTATAGTGTAGAGTAACTTCTCGGATCCAAGGACAATCCTGAGATTCATTTCCCAGTCAGAAAAGTTCACGTCGTTGAAGACATTATCACCCATGATGATGTCTCGGACACTGTTCTTTCCTGTCCTCTTAATTACAATAGTCAAACTAATCAATTAACGATGTATGGGTACAGTCTAACTGTTACAAGAAAAATAATAAAATATTAGTCGAACTAATAAATATTTATAATTGATGAAATAATTTGAAAGCGGGTATTTGGCAAGTATTTGAACGAAATTACAAATTCAATACTTGCCTCCCACTATTTTTCGGCAAGCCTCTAACCCTCTGTTGAGTACTCGGGAAACCCAGTTTCCTAGTGGGATAGGATCCCGTAAATAACACACAACCTTGACTTTGGCCAACAAGATGAATGATATTTAACTAGGTAGATCTCTAAGATCAATTGGATCTCATACAATTCCTAGATCCGGTAGGTGGACCTCCAAGTCCAAAACATATATACAATATATATGCCAATATATCCAATATATTTGCCTAACCTTTTCCTCTGAATCAACTAAGCATTAGCTTTGGCACAACAAGCTTAATGATTCCAGTCAAGCGGGACCCATTGACTTTTGAAAGCTTCATAATCCATGTCGATGAACAATAAGAGATCTTGACTTTGGCCAACAAATCACAACTTGCCCAAGGCATGTGATATGGAACAAGGCCTTAATGATTCAAACACATCTTCGATGGACAAAGGTCTTGACTTTGGCCAACAAACCAATTCCAATCTTGGATCTTGAGAATAAATCACTCAATGGAAGGAAAACGCTTAATATTTGTTGAGGGTTTTTCGCGTAATTGGTAACTAATTAATTATCTTTGATTAGGTCTCATCATACACCCTTAAGCATGCATTCTAAAAGCATAATAAGGCGCGATAAATAAATTAATAATGATATGCAGATGGATATCTCACAAAGTATTCATAGAACAAATCACTCCCTTCCTCTCCCCAGCTAGCACTATTCTAACTTCTACCCAATTACATAATACATCAAAGAAACCTCATTAACATTGAGGGGGAATTGGTAAGAAGAGAATTACAAAGAAGCAAGGAGATAATAGGCTGGACACTCAGGTCCAATTAATAAATTCTAAAATTATTACAACAATTTCCAAAATTGCCCTCACCATTCTAATATCCATCCTATATACATTATTCATACAACTCATTAAAATATGCACACAAAGCATATTATTCAATCAATCTAATCCAATTAATTAATCTTTGAATTAATGACCATCCAATATTCAAACAACGATTGGATTTGCGCGAGTCCAACTCGTTTAAGAATAAATTCTTTAAGTACTTATTCTTGAATTATATCGAACTACAACTTTAAATCTAATTTGTTTGTATTCAATACTAATTCCAATTTAATTCTAAATTAAACATTTACACTTATTTAAATGCCTTAAAGACTTTGATTCAAAATCCAATCTTGATGGGTTTCAAAGGCCCAATAACATCCAATGCCATTTTAAATAAAGTCAAATGAGATTTTAATTGATTTTTAAGGCATGGGCTTTGGCCATAATGAATCAAACCCAAAATACGAAGGCCCAATAGGAATCACCCTATTACCAACAAATCAATTTAGGCCCATTAGTCCCAATTAAATTCTTTAAAGGCCCAAGTGATGTATTTGGACTTTATGTAATTAGTTTTGGGCCCAATTGGATCCAATCCAAAAGTACAAAATCAAACTTGATCTAACCAAGCCCATTAAGCCCAAATACACACTTTTAGCCCAATTAAAATTTAAAGGCTTATTATTATAATTTTAATATTCCAAATATCATAATTATTAAATTAAAGTGTATTATCCATGATTAATTAATCAAGCTTAATATTTCCAAAACACCAATTAACTAATTAATCATGCTTAAACAATCAATTTATGCTCAACAAAAATTGAAGCAAAACATATCATTCCATGCTCATTATGCTCTTTGAATTTAACATAATCATTATTGACTTTGATTCCAATCTAATCAAACCAACAATCAACATTTTATCATGCATTTAAACACATCCAATGTTGTAAAAAAAAATAATTCAAAATGAGCAGTCCACTGTTAGGGGTTCAAGGCCAAGCTAAGATTTTTATAAATTTTGATCCAATCAATTTATCTCAAATCTAATCATGCACAACTCTAAGTTAACATAATCTAAGAGTTGGACAATTATGACCCATAGCATCACTATTTGTACAGAACATGGTTTTGTTGTACAAATTAACTGTGTGATAAAGGAAACTGCTATTTTATCATTTGTAATTAGATTACTTGAATATATAAATGATAGAAGTCCTTATGATTAGTTCCGGATTATAAGATATGAAGCAATATCAATCCAGTAAGGTTTAAACATTAAACATCCCTAGTTGTAGTAATATCGAGATTGGACATCGATAATGCAGAATAGACTAGTATTACATTTGCGCGTTATGGGAGTATAACGACATAGTTCTCATATATTTAAGTATTGGATGCTTATGCAAGTGTGATAGGAGGTTGTGTTTACCAATGGTACGAAAATAGCTTCGCTCCAGATAGATCCCACGGAATCCCATTGGTTGTATGACAATGTGTCTATGGGAATTCGATTCAGGGTAGGTGTATTTGGTCTTAACCTGAGACTTGAATCGCTAATACTTGTGACAATCATTACACTTTAGTTTTGGTCGTCCGGGACTTTAACAGGTTCTGTGTACGCCTCTTCTGGGCTTATTGAGAATCGTAGAGTATTGGATGTGATGTCAAGATGGAAGTATCACTTCAGTCATATGAAGATGGTGATCACGCAGAGATACACAACTGGTACTCTAATGTGTTGCAACCATCAGGATAATATGACAACGTCATGATTATCCAATTAAAGAGACTAGTTGCTTGTGATCCAATATATGCTTCATACGGGGTAGACACTATTCCAGCCCCATGCCTTGCATGTGACATCTGATACTGGATTGCTATACGTAATACTACGTATTCTACACCTGACATAGATTATTCCAACCCCAGGCCTTGCATGTGACATATGATACTGGATCGCTATAACACCAGACATAGATTATATATTCTAGTAAGAATATTTCTGGAGAATTGGGTAGGCACGATGCTTTGCTAGAAGCCAACCATGTTTTGTAAATAGGTTAGTATGTAGTACGAGGTATGCACTTAATCGGATAGTTCGATAACCAGATTTACTGCCAACATATCCAGAGGTCTCTTGGGTCGCTTCCCAAAGATTTACCGATGACAGTTGACTTGAATTAGAATTAATCTGGGATTAATTAAGAGAGAGAAAATTAATCTGGGATTAATTGAGGCATGATTTAATCTGGGATTACATGTGTTTGGTAGAGATAGAGCGCGATTAATTTGGAATTAATTTGTAAAATAAATTTAATAGTTAAATTTGATTTTTCTATTTAATTTATTGATATGTGATAAAATTAATATATCAAATATATTAATTGGAATTAGATTTCAATGCGAAATTAAAGTCGAACTTTAATACATGCGAACAGATTAATTTAGAATTAATTCGTAAACGGCATTCATAATAAATTTACGAGGCGTCGTTATTTAATTAAATTAGATTTAATTATTTAGCGACAAATTTTTTTTTAATCGGATTAAACGGATCCAAGTCACGGTAAACATTCATAGATACCATTTGAATTTTGAATTCAAAAGTGGGGCCCACTTCACATGTGGTAGTTGGGAGAGTGGTTGGCATTTATGCCAAACCACCCACTTTCCAACCACCTAGAAATGGTTTTGGTGAAACCATTTACCCAACCACCTTGTTTAGGTGAAAATGGTAAATTGGTTTTGCCAAAAGCCATCTCTCTCTCTCATTTGGTAACACAACTCACAACACAAACCCTAATACTCTCAAATGGGCGGGAATGGCCTTCATCATCTCTTTGATTTTGTTGCAAAATCAAACTAGCTAGCACTTCAAGAAGTCTTCTAAGATGATATGACTCAAAGCTTGGAATCAACATACAAAGGTTGGATCTTGGAGATCTCTTCTCAAATTTTGAAATTCCAAACCGTTCATTGTAAGTATTTTTCGTAACTTATAATGAATTAATTCACACACATTCATGCTTATTAGATTCTTGGCATGTTCTAGGAACACTAACAATGGTATCATGACCCAATTTTAAGCATGAAAAATTCTAGGGTTCTTGAGACTTTAATTGGGGTTTTTATGTTTTGAGTATGATTTCTTCAAGTTGATTGTTTGAGTATGCTTAGAATATGATAACTTAGAGTTATGCATGATTAAATTTGAGAAAAATTGATTGGATCAAAATCTACAGAAAACATAGCTTGGCCGAATTGTGTAGGCAGTGGACTGCACTTTGATTTTTTTTTTTATAAGAACATTGGATGTGTTTAAATGCATGATTAAATGTTGATTGTTGGTTTGATTAGATTAGAATCAAAGTTAATAATGATTATGTTAAATTCAAAGAGCATGTTGAGCATAAAAATGATATGTTTTTCTTCAATTGTGTTGAGCATAAATTGATTAACTTAAGCATGATCAATTAATTAATTGATGTATTAGAAATATAAAGTTAACTGATTAATCATGGCTAATACACTTTAATTATAATAATTATAATATTTGGAAAATTAAAATTATAATAATTGCCTTTAAAGTTTAATTGGGCTAAAAGTGTGTATTTGGGCTTAATGGACTTGGTTTGACCAAGTTTGGTTTTGGACTTTTGGATTGGATCAAATTGGGCCCAAAACCAATTCCATAAAGTCCAAATACATCACTTGGCCCTTTAAAGAATTTAATTGGGCCTTAATTGATTTATTGCAATATGGTGATTCTTATTGGGCCTTGACATTTTGGGTTTGATCCATTATGGCCAAAGCCCATGCCTTAAGAATCAATTAAAAGCCTATTGGACACTTGAAAGAATGTAATTGGGTTTGATTTTGATTGAATTGTGTTGGACACTATATGTTAAAGTGCATGATTAATTAGGCTAATTGATATTTTAGAAATGTTAATTGGGTAATTAATTATGTATTACACTTAGGTTAATTAATTATGGAATTTGGAATTTTATAAGTTAATTAATTGGGCTTGAAATTGGATTTGGGTCTTATAGGTTGTAATTGGGCTTTTGGGCTTGGTTGTACCAAGTTAAGTTTGTGCCAATTTAGTTGGATCCAATTGGGCCCAAAACCGCATCCATAAAGTCCAATTGTGACTTAATGGACCTTAATTATTTAATTGGGCCTAATAGGCCAAAATTGATTTATGGGCTTATGGGGTAAATCCCGGATTGGACCTTGGTTATCGGTTTGACCCGAGTTGACCAAAAGTCCATGCCTTAAGAAATTAATTAAAAGTCCATTGGACTTTAATTAAATAAACGTTGGACGTTAATAGGGCTTTGAGACCCGTTACGATTGAATTTGGAATTTAAATCGTAAAAGGTTCATTAATAAAAGTTTACTATTTAATTTGGAATTAAATAGTGAATTAGTATTAAATACAAATTGAATTGGTTTTGTAGTTTAATTTAATTCAAGAATTCGTACTTTGAGTACTTATTTGCAAAACGAGTTTGACTCGAGCAAAAATCAAATCGTTGTTTGAACATTTGATGATCACTAATTATCAGATTTAATTAATTTGATTAGATTGATTGATAACATGCTTGTGTGAATACATGGTTGTGATGCATGAATAATGCATATCGGATGGATATTAGAAGGGTGGGGCAATTTTAGAAATTACTGTAATAAATTTGATTTATTAATTGGACCTACGTGTCCAGCCTTATCTCTTATGACTCTTTGTATTCTCTTCTCACCTATTCCCCTCAATGTAAATGAGGTTTCTTTAGAAGTGTAGTGTAACGGGTAGAAGTAAATACATGTGCTATCGGGAGAGAGATAGTGAGAGATTTGATCTAGGATCAATTGTATAAAGTATCCATCCGCATATCATTATTATTTTTCATATACGCTTTATTATGTGTTTTGAATGTATGTTTAAGGGTGTATGATGATGAGACCTTAACAAAGATAATAAATTGGTTGCCAATTTGCACGCGAAAAACCCTCGCTCAATATTAAGTGTTTTCCTTCCATTGAGTGATTCTCACTCAAGATCCGAGATGGCATTGGTTTGTTGGCCAAAGTCAAGGCCTTTGTCTATCAAAGATGTGTTTGAATCACGAAGGCTTTGTTCCATATCGGTGTCCTGTCCAAGTTGTGGTTTGTTGGCCAAAGTCAAGACCACTTCTTGTCCGTCGACATTGATTACGAAGCTTTCCATGGTCAATGGGTCGCGCTTGACTGAGATCACTAAGTTTGTTGTGCCAAAGCCAAGGCTTAGTTGATTCAGAGGAAAAAAGGTTAGGTAATACATTGGATGTATTGGCATATATATGATATATATTTCGGACTTGGATGTCCCTATACCGGATCTAGAAAAAGGATTGGATCCAATTGATCTTAGAGATCTACCTAGTTAATTATCATACAATTTGTTGGCCAAAGTCAAGATTGTGTGATATTTAACGGGATCCTAGCCCACTAGGAAACACGGTTTCCCGAGTACTCGACATAGGGTTAGAGGCTCGCCGAATAATAGTGGGAGGCAAGAATTGAATTTGCAATACTCGTTCAATTACTCGCCATACACGCTCAAACAATATCATTTGTCGTTATAAATTAAATGTTAGTTGGACTAATATTTAAATTGTTGTTTTAATAATCAGTTGGACTGTATTATAGTTGATTATATAATTGGATTATAGTAATCAATATATTTGAATTAATTAATTTCAATTTATAGTTGATTTTATAATTGGATTATAGTAATCAATGTAATTGAGGTTAATTAATTTAAATTATATTTGATTGTATAGTTGGACTAAAATAATCAATATAATATATAGTACCACAAATCGTTGATTAAATAGTTGAACTATTAGAATCAAGATAAATGAAAGATTAGTGTTTAAAACATGATCCTGGGTGAAAATGTATTTAAACGACTATATTTTTCAAATTGGGAATAGAATTTCAGGATGGTCCTGGAAACTAATAAGTTACTTTATATGATAAAATAACGTATTAGGCCTAAGCCTGGAGTTAAGCAAATAAGTGGAACATGATAATTGGCATATTCATGTAATGATAACTTTAGTGCTTAATCCATTATACTTGTCCTATAGACTCCTTAATTTCTGAATCAGAACTAAGGATTAGATCCTTAATGTATGATACTGAAATTGAAGGATCTTCATAAATCTATACTTAGATTTTAAAAGTAAATATTGCAATAGTAAACTCTTGGAGAGTTAATGACTATTCTCAAGGAGACAAAGTCAAAGTTTGCAATTAGGCAAGTAGCGCAAGGTGCATCTTACTTCGATATTCTAAAAACCCGAGGCTTGGCCAAAGGCTTCTGGAATATGGAAAAGGGCAAAGGAAAAATAATTATAATCTTCTAGGAAGATAATAGGACAAATCCTAAGAAGGAATTGAAGACGAGCAAGGCTCTGAATTCAAATATGTTTGTCATAAATATGTTCACAACTAGTATTAAAATTAGATTTTAGATACTTAGTGTGGTACATAAATATATATATGATGTTCAGAATCTGCTATGAGCAGGATACTGACTTCTATTGAGATTTATCTGCGAATTGGAAACGGGATGAAAGTCGCTGTTTTAACCGTAGATACCTGAATTTAGGAACTACCTTCGGGTTAGTACTTAAATTAAGAAACTGTTATAATGTAACTAGTTTGACTAGATACATTATCTCCATATCAGTGTTTAACCCGCTGCGGATGAACCTTTATATTCTAGAACACTAAAGTGTTTTATTATATAAAGATGATATTGAGATAAACACATTAGATGTGAATAACATAATTTATATTTTGAATATAAATAATATCTCAAATATATAATATGACAAATAAATAGCTCAAACTGATTTGATCAATTAAGAAACCTAATTATGGCATTGTTGTCTGGGACACAATCAAACAAGGCTCGTATATCCACACTTTCGAAGAGTGGGTACTAGGACTAATTTGATTCTATTCAAATAAAGTCTACGAATCTAGTTTATTAGGCAAAATGCCTAAAACACTATTTACTTGGTAAAAGTGTAAATGCCACCGATCTGTTAGCCCTAGTTCATAGTGAAGCAAGTGGGCCCATGTCTAGCCAGGCTAGATGCGGATATGAATATTTCATGACCTTTACGGATGTGACATCGCGTACGGTTATGTGTTTCTTTGGAAGAACACAAATCATAAACTTTTACAGTTTCGATACGAAATAGACAAACAGATCGGCTCAAGTGTTAAAAACGTCACGGTAAGACCGTATTGGAAAATACTTAAGCAATAAGTTTCTCGTATACTTGAAAGAGTACAGTATTCTTTCAAATGAGGACTCCTTCTGGAACACGTCAAAGTGACGGTGTGTCCGAACAGGATTAACCGAATTTTGTTAGACATGATAAGATTAATCACGAGTCGCTCTAAGCTACCATTTCATTCAATGGATAAGCATTAACAGTGCAAAACTTATTTTGAATAAGGTTCCATTAAATTCTGTTTGACAGATATCGTATTATATATGAACGGGAAAGAAATCGGGTTTCACATTCCTGTATATTTGATGCTAGGCATAAGTTCGGATAATACCAAACTAAAACTCAAATTAGATAAATGTCAATTGTAGGTTATCCTAGGGATACCATAAGTATTGTACTTATACATCTCACCTGAGATCAATTAGATTGTTGCTCACCATGCGATTTTCTTAAGAGGAATACCGATATGCAGTGGTTAGTGGGAGGATAGAAAAACTCGAAGAAAATCGGAATAATACTGTCCTACGCACCGAATCTTAATGGAACATAAATAGTTCATCAAGGTTGAAACTATACCGTTAATCTTCGAATACACAAGAACCGCGTAGGTCGGAGAGAGTCAGAAAACAACCTGGGGTATGGTTTCTGATCTCGCCTCATAAAGATGTCTATTTTATTGAGGTATACCAACTGACTACGTATGAGGAAGTGATATAAGGTATCGAATCCCTATTATGGCAAAGTGCCATAAAGTCCGAAATGGATTCCATAAATATCAACCAAGTTTGGATACTAGTTGATCCACCGCAAGGCATTGTGCCTACTGGTACTATATAAGTCATCAAGGAAGACATACATGGATGGAAACATACCAACGTATAAAGCTAGGCTTTTGACGGAAAGGTATCGTTATCAACATTGTGTTGATTACGATTCAATCTTTTAACTGTTGCCATGGTAGATCCATTTGGATAATGTTTGCTAAAGCAAGCATAAGTTCTTGGAATTATCGTTTTGATGTAATCATAATGGTGTATGATTTGATTCAAAAACGAATATGATTCTTGTGTATATAAGGAGGCTAGTGGGAGCGCACTGACAGTGGCAGTCCTATAAAATAATGATAATATGTCATTTCTTGGAAATGAAATTCCCATAAAATAACTATCGGTGAAAGCTTGGCTTTCGAAAACTCTCCGTGGAATCGTACATTGAAAAATGTACGAAACCTGGTGTCTCATATGCTTTGAGCATATGGATTCATAAATAGGCCAATCCGAGTGATAGTCACTGGATTGATGTTAGGAACATCCGTTAGTATCTTAGAGAACTAAGGATGCTATCTTAGTCTATGGAGAAGGAGAACTTGAAGTGATTAGGATCATTGCAATAAGTTCCCTAGCCGATAAAGACGACTAAAATTCGCAAACGGTACTATACAGTTTGAATAACGGTACAGTGAGCTGGAAATCTTCCAAGCAAGATACTGTTACCGTATAAACGACAAATGCGGGTTATTGCTGCAGCTGAGGCAGCAATAGAAGCCATTTGGGTCGATAACAAATCTAATTAGATTAGATATAGTTCTGTTAGCAGCTGAGCTAGGCGTCAGCACAGGCTAAAGAATTAATGGTCTCATCAACGATCCAGATACATAATTCGATATTCATCTGATTCGTTCGGATCATATATCGTGGCGATGTGATGATCGAATAAATCGCATCAAGATGATATTCATACAAATCCGCTGACGAAAGCCTTTTCTCAATAGTTTGAGCCAACAGTACATAGTTCGGGTGTAAGACACTCGAGTGACTGGCTATAGGCCAAGTGGGAGATTGTTGGACAATTATGACCCATAGCGTCACTATTTGTACAGATCATAGTGTTGTTGTACAAATTCACTATGTGACAAATGAGATTGCTCTCTTATCATTTGTGATTAAATCACCAAGATATATAAATGATAGGAGGTCCTTATGATTTGTTCCTGGACAGAGAATGATATGAGACAGTATCAGTCCACGAAGGATAAATCATTAAATATCCCTAGTCAGAGTATTATCGAGATTGGACATTGATAAATACGTAAAAGACTAGTATTACACTTGTGTGTGTTGTGAGGGCATAATGACATAGTTCTCATATATTTGGGTATACGATACTCATGCAAGTGTAATAGGAGGTTGTGTTTTACCGATGGTACAGGAAACAGCTTCGCTCTGGATAGACCCACGGAATCCCATTGGTAGTATGACTATGTGTCTATGGGAAACTGCAATTAGGGTAGGTGTATTTGGTCTTAATCTGAGACTTGCACCGCTAATACTTGCGATAATCAATATACTTTGGTTACGGTAGTCTAGGACTTTAACCGGTTCTGTGTACGCCAATTCTGGGTATATTGAGAATCGTAGTGTGTTGGGTGTGATGTCAAGATGGAAGTATCACTCCAGTCATATGGAGATGATGATCACGTAGGATACGGAACTTGATCTCTTAAATGCTCGAGCTATCGGGATATTATGACTAGGTCATGTTTATCAGATTATAGAGACTAGTTACCAGACATCCGATATGTGCTTCGTACGGGGCAGACACAATTCCAGCCCCAGGCCTAGCACGTGACCATCCGATACTAGATCGAAATACGCAATACTACGGTATACTACGCTTGATATAGATCACATATTCTTATAAGGATATTTTTGGAGAATTGGGTAGGCATGGTGGTTTGCTAGAAGCCAACCTTGTCTTATAAATCGGTACAAATGTAGTATGAGGTACTTACATGTTCGGATAGTCTGACGACCGTATTTACTGCCAACATATCCGGGGATCTCATGGGTCGCTTCCCAAAGATTCATCGATGATGTATGACTCGCACTTTAATTAATCTTGGATTAATTTGAAGAGAGAGAAAATTAATATGGTATTAATTACGGAGATATTTTTTATGGGATAAAATATTAATTATAGAGAGAGAATGATTAATTTGGAATTAATCGATAAAATAATATATTCGATTTATTATACGAAATTGGATTTCGACGCGGAATTAAAATTAGATTTTAATTCGGGAGAATGAATTAATTTAGAATTAATTCGTTAGCGATGTGAATAGTGATTTCGCTAGGCGTAATCATTTAATTACGTCGCGACGGAAAATTCGTTAATTTAGAATTAGCGAACCCGAGCCCGAGTCTGATTGCGAGCACATTCGTATTTCGAATTCGAATACAGCACGCAAGTCACATCAATCGTCATATCATTAGTCACATCTAGCGTCAAATCACTTGTCACTTTGAGTGATGTGACTTGACAACATGTCACTTTATTAAAGTGATGTGAGTTGATGTGAATAGTGAAAGGTGGTTGGAAAAAGTTAAATTGCTTTTTTATTTTTTTGACTTTTACTTTTTGAAAGTAAAAAGTGTTAATGTTTTATTATTTTTTGAAAAAAATATAAAAACATATTACATTTTTTCTTTTCATACTCTCTCTCTCCTGCTTCACGTTTTTGGTCATTTTTGCAGCCAAAATTGTTCTTCTTCTCTCTCGGTCTTGGACCGATTTCTTTCTTCTCCAATTTTTGGTTTGACCGAATCAAGAAGAGAAGCAATGAAGAAGACAAGTGCTAGCCCACAAATGGGTTGATAGAAAGGTGATAGAGAAGTGATTTTGTGAGCATGGAATCACTTTCGGAAGCTTGAAGCTTAGAGCTTCAATGGAGTCTTCAATGGCCAATTCTTGGAGGAACAAAGAAGGCCAAAACCAAGCACCCCACTGCCCAATAAGCTCACTGTCGAGCTTCACCATGGTGGAAGATTAGTTTGTGTTCTTCATTGCATCAAGATCCGGTCAATGTGAGTATATTCCGCACCTCCTTTGATGTGTATTCACTTGTTTTTGTGCTTGATTTCATGATCTTGGGACCTAACTAAGAAACCAACAATACCACGGTCGAGGCCCACATTATCAGTAGCATCGGGAATAAATCCCAGGGTCGAGGCCCACACTATCAACAACTTTGGGAATGAATCACAAGGTCGAGGCCTACACTATCAGCAGCATCGGGAATGAATCCCAGGGTCGAGGCCCACACTATCTGCAGTTTCGGGAAAGAATCCCAGGATCGAGGCCCATAATTCGGGAATGAATCCCAGGGTTGAGGCCTACACTATAAGTAGTTTTGGAAATGAATCCCAGGGTCGAGGCCCACAATTCGGGAATGAATCCCAGGGTTGAGGCCCACACTATCAGTAGTTTTGGAAATGAATCCCAGGGTCGAGGCCCACATTACAACCAGTTTCGGGAATGAATCCCAGGGTTGAGGCTGACATCATCAGCAGTTCGAGAATGAATACCAGGGTCGAGGCCCATATTACCAGTAGTTTGAGAATGAATCCCAGGGTCGAGGACCACAATATCAACACTTTCGGGAATGAATCCCAGGGTCGAGGCCCATATTATCAGCAGTTCAGGAATGAATCCAGGGTCGAGGCCCACATCACCAAAAATTAGGGAATGAATCCCAGGGTCGAGGCCCACATTATCAGTGGTTTCAGAAATGAATCATAGGGTCGAGGCCCACATCATCAGCAGTTCGAGAATGAATCCCAGGGTCGAGGCCCACACTATCTGCAGTTTCGGGAATGAATCCCAGGGTCGAGGCCACACTATCAGCAGTTTCGGGAATGAATCCCATGGTTGAGGCCCACATCATCAGCATCATTGGGAATAAATCCCAGGGTCCAGGCCCATATTATCAGTGATGCCTTGGGAATGAGGTTTAGCATGCCGAGAATGGTGCACCGAGAATGGAGCATGGTTTAGGAATTAACCATCACAATCGCGATGCCTCGGGAATGAGGTTTAGCCTGCCGAGAATGGCACTCTAGGAATGGAGCAAGGTTCGGAAAGGGACCACAACTATCACAATCGCGACGCCTCAGGAATGAGGTCTGGCATGCCAAGAATGGCGCTCTGGGTATAGAGCAAGGTTCGGAATGGGACCACAACTATCACAACCACGAAGCCTCAGGAATGAGGTCTAGCATACCAGGAATGGCGTTTCGGGAATGAAGCAAGGTTCCAAAAGGGACCATAACTTATCAGCTCAGTTCGGTAGTGATTCCTAGAGATCGCAGCATCTTCCAGGGATGAATCTCAGGGGTCGCAGCATTGCACCACCAGATCAACTCAGTTCGAAGCAACAGACAAGTCAGGCAGTAGCTGGCGAGCCAGGTAAGTAAAAATGCTTTGCATAACTTTGATAGGATTATCACTGTCACACACTGTACAAGCCCCATCAAAGTGGGGGTGACTGTAGGCACTGTATTTTTGCATATAAGTCCTGATGATGAGCATCATATGGAGGCACTATCCGATAAGTTACAGAAGTCGCGGGAAACGGATGTCGGAAGGGAAAATTCAGAAATCAATACCTTGTTGGACTTAATTCGTTACTTAGCATTGGGTTCGCATATTGGACCTTTGTTTTAAAATTTATCCTCAACTCAGAATCCCCGCATCCCACACCAAGCCCACACGCCAACAAGCCACTCACCAAGCTCCATACGCCCAAGCCCACTTAATCCTCTCCAAAAATATCCAAACACATTAAACACATGTTAAAATCTAAATAAATCAAATTAAATTCCATAAATCCCTTTCCCAAACTAAAACAAATCACCTTCCTAATTCAATGGATCTTTTCCTTTTAGTACACTAATTAAAAGATACCCCATAATTGCATGATTTCTTTCCTACCCAAATAAGGACAACCCTAACCCTTTCTTATAAAAAGGAGCACAAACCACCCTTAACCCCTAGCACTTTCACGCCCAAAGCCAAAAGAATAACCTTCCATTACTGTGAAACATAGCTTCCATTAGCCCTCCATTGCCGTGAAATATAACCTCCCAATACACCCTTCCATTTCCACGAAACACATCCTCTAATTAGCCTTCTATTGTCGGGAAATAGTCTCTAGAATAAGCCTTCCATTACCGTGAAACTACAGGTCGAACAGTCTTCCAAAACCACACAACCAGCCACTGAAAATAGCCCATGTACTACCGCAAACTACACCCTTAAAACCCCTCTATTTACCGCAAATAGTCCACCAATACTGAACCCTTAAAACCCCTTCATTTACCGTATAACTTCATCCCAAAATCACACAAACTACCCGCAAAAATGCATCCCAAAACCGCACAAATTGCCTGTAAACTGCACCCCAAAACTGCACAAACAGTCCTAAAAAAATAGTCCACCAAAAACAGTGCCCTAAAAACCCCATGCATTATCGCTAAAAAAGTGCAATAAAAACAGCCCCTAAACCGCAAAAATAGTCACCCAAAATTGCCATAAATACCGCACAAAAACAATGACTAGAAAACAACAGCAAAAATAGAGGAAAGAGTAGCCTAAAACAGCGAAGCGATGAAGGAAAACATTGAACCAGTGAACCAGAGGAGTTGTGGAGCATTCACCATTCCGACGACCGTGTAACAAACTTCCAAGAGGCCACTTAAAAGGTAAGACCTGAGGGCACCCTTTTATTTATTCTCGTTCATCTCTTTAATTATTTATTAGTATTTCTTCGCATGCGTATTGTTGGTTCATGTATGTTATTGTTGTGGGATGAATGATTTTGTGTTATCTCTCGTGGTATATCGGATGGAAACCCGACGTAAATTCCATAGCTGAATCCGAATGGATGGCAGTGCGGTCTGCACTTAGGATACAATTTCACGTACTACTTGAGAAACACACATATTTCATTTTATTTAATCTTGTGTTTATCCATTATTTATTAGAAATAGCACGTTATTTCCACCCATAATTTAGTTATCTCTTTCGCCCTAGGCACTTAATGATATCTCTCCAATGTTCATGGTTAGATAATTATTTACTTGTATTCCCGAGGTTTATCAATTTAATGTGTTAATGAGATTGTGTGATTACCGTTATTCTGATTTACTTTTATGCATGCAAACTTAGATATAGGTCATGCGAACTTAGATATAGGTTTTTTGTGAACTTAGATATTGGTCGTATATGAACTTAGATATAGGTTGTATGCAAACTTAGATATAGGTTATTCTTACGTGTATGTATTACGTAGACTTTGATATATTATTGAGAGAATCCATTCATTACAAGTGGCATAAGTAAGGGACCATTCCGAACCCAATGGTTTGAGGTCTTCCCCTGCGAGGGGTGAGTGCAGCCTTAAATCATTTCCAATTCACACTGGGTGGTGACTCTTTTATTCTCCGGTTTAGTCCCCACGTGCTATTCCGTACTCCCGACCCGGCCGCGAGCCTGGACCAACATCACCGATTTCTGTATCCTACAAACCCACCCGACTTTCTGTTTGTAACGAGATATAGCTTGGAGGACTTTTTGGTGTCAAACAAAAATCCATCCTCTTCTTTCTTCCTTGACCCACGGCAGTGAGCACTGTTTTTCTCACTGTTGCACGTAACTTTGGTGGAACGAGGTTCGATTTATTTTGCATTTGATCTAGAATTTTTAGGTTACTTTAAGGGGTATTTTGAGGTTGTGTTGGGACTATTTTTGGTAGAAAAATAGATTTTAAACATAGCATAAAAAGATTCATACAAGGGCTAAATTGGGTAGCGAAATTGTTGCATTTCAGGTCAAAACATTCCAGTTTTTATGTCACTGTTTAAGGCTGCTATGGGGCTTTTCCGAGGCTGAAATTTTTTCCAAAACTGAAGTAAAAATTCAGTCTTGGTGTTGGTAAAATTCAACCACTCAAAGAGAAGGGTATAAAAATTTTCAAGTCTGATACGGGTGCCTAATGTGTTTCCGCTACGCTAGGGAAGTGGTTCCTACAATTGGCATCGAGATCAAAGGTTGAAAAGTGTTCTTAACCTTTCTCTTTTGATTTAAAGTTACTATTTGATATATTTATATGATTTATAAATATTGATATGCATGTTTAGATGAGTAGGCACAAAATAATATTAATTAGAGGAATGGTTATTATTTTTCATGTGATGAATGAATTTTACATTGGTCGTAAATTTTTTTGGCTCTTATTTTTGTGTTGGTTTTGGTTTTGAGATGTAAGGTCCAAGGCCATTGTTTACAAATATTGTTATTTAATTTTCCAATGTAAAAGTTTTAATTGTTATAATTTGGAGCACCGAAGTCGCAAAAAGAGCCAACACCACATTGGAGCGATATTTGAAGACCAAAATATGCTTTGAGATATTTTTATACTAATTAGTTTATTATAGGGAAAAATAAGAGTATGGTCAATGCAAAATATTTTTTTTGTTGTATGTGTGTTTAATTCGAAATGTTTGAATAACATGTCATATAGCTTAGGGTGTCTACTTTTGCATTTTATATGCCATAACATGTTTTTGGATGCATATATATTCTAGACATGAAATGTGATTTTATGTGATTTAAAATATTAAATTGGAATATGATATGCATGGAAAACGATTAATTGAATTAATTGGTTTTACAGTTTATAATTTAAAATTATAATAGATTGGGCTTAATAAATGCATCATAAATTCCATTGGTATATAAGATGGAAACCTGAATATAAATTCCATTGCCGAATTCAAATTGACGGTAATGTGGTTTGCACTCGGGATACAAGTCCACATACCTTTGGATTTTATAATGCACTTAGATTAATTAAATAGTTTAATTTTAAGAGTAAAAATTGATGAGGTCACTAATAATATACTATTGTTAGTAAAAATTATGATTTAGTCGCCATAAAATTATTAACACTAGTGTAGTGTAGGCACTTTTTTTTTGCATGTAAGTCCCGGTGATGGGTCTTGTACGGAGACACTCATCTTTAAGTTTTGGAAGTCGCAGGAAACGAACGTTGGAAGGAAGAGTCAAAAATTGACACCTTGTTAAATCTAATTCGTTTGCTTAGCTTCGGGTTTTCTTGTTGGACCTCTATTTTAAAACACACCTTTGCCCAAAACCCTCGTAAGTCACACACAAGCCCACACATCACCAAACAACACACCATGCCCACCAAAAATGACCAAACTCACACCCAAACCACTAAAGTACACGCCCAAAGCTTTCCAAAATAATGAAATCACACATTAAGCACATGTTAAAATCAAGACAAATCACCTTCCCTGAATAAAAGAGACAAATCAAATCTCATCAAACACTTTCCTAATTCAATTATATCATATTCCTAATTAAAAGAGATCAAATCAAATAAAATCAAATCACATCCATAATTAAATAGATTTTTCCTTATCACATACTAATTAAGAAGATACCCCACATAATTACACAAATCCTTTCCCTTTTTGCACAAGGTAAAGCCCCAACCCTTGCATATAAAAAGAAGCCTAAACCAACACATTTAAAGCCCCTGAAAACAACTCATTCACACCTATACAACCCCTTCAAACAGCCCATCAACCTCACGTATTCACCCCTGAAAATAGCCCTTGAAGTCACGCCTAAAGCCCCTAAAAACAGCCCCTGAAGTCACGCCTAAAGCCCCTGAAAACATCCCCTCAACCTCACGCCTAAAGCCCATAAAAACAGCTCATTCACGCCTATACAGCCCCTTCAAGCAGCCCATCAACCTCATGTATTCACCCCTAAAAATATCCCATGAAGTCACGATTAAAGCTCCTGAAAACAACCCCTGAAAATAGCTCATTCACGCCTATATAGCCCCTTCGAACAGCCCCTCAACCTCACGCATTCATCCCTGAAAACAGCCCATGAAGTCACGCCTAAAGCCCCTGAAAACAGTCCCTAAAGTCACGCCTGAAGCCCCTGAATGCCTATAGCCCCTGAAACAGCCCTCAAATCCATGTCAACAGCCCCCCAAAAACTGCACTAATAAACCCGTAAAAATTATCCAGGAAAGTGCAGCCTCATTACCACAAAATGGTCCAGAAAATCTGCCCACTTACCACCAAAAATTCTGCCTTGAAACACTGCCCAAATACCGCAAAAATAGTGAGAAAATAGTAGCCCGAAACAGCGAGGCAACAAAGGAAAAATATTGAATCAGTAAATCAGAAAAGTTGCAGAGTATCAACCATTCCGACGACCGCGCAGCGCACTTCCAAGAGACGACTTAAGAGGTTAGACCTGAGGGCACCCCTTTTTTATTCTCATTTATCTTTTATTTATTTTCTTATTTTACTTCGTATGAGTATTATGGATCGGTGCATGATATGACCTTCAGATGAATGGAATATTTGTTATCTCTTGCGGTATATCGGATGGAAACCCAGACGTAAATTCAGTAGTCGAATTCGAATGGACGGTAGTGCGGTTTATACTTGGGAAACAACTCCACGTACTACTTGAGAGACACAAATATTTCATTTCATCCAACCTTGTATTTGAGAATGATTTAGTTGTGTAGTATGTTATTTATCTTTAAAGCCTGATTTAGTCGTCAGTATATTATTTATTTTTAAGCATGATTTATTCATTAGTGTGATATTTTTTATGCATGATTTATTTATGATTCCTATGTATTAATTTAATGTATTCATGAGATTGCGTGTTTGTTGTACTTCAACTTACTTTTAAAGCATGCAAACTTAGATATAGGATTTACTTTTATGAATGAGAACTAGACGTAGGTTATTCTTGAATATATATATTGCGTAGACTCAGTTATATTATTGCATAAATCCATTCATTACAAGTGGCATAAGTAAGGGACCATTCCGAACCCAACGGTTTGAGGTCTTCCTTTGCGAGGGGTGAGTGCGGCCTTAAATCTTTGTCCCAGTTCACACTAGGTGGCGCCTCCATTATTCTCCGATTTAGTTCCTCCGTGGACTATTCTGTACTCCCGACTAGGCCGTGATCATAAAGCAGCATCACCAATTTCCGTGTCCTACAGTCTGGCGACTCCATTGGGGGATAGAGAATCAGCCCCGAAATAATGTTTTGTAGTGATTATGATTTGTGCTTTAATTAACCGCGTCTATGGGAGGGTTGAGCGAACTCTCTTAATTAAAGGCATCATCAGAGCTCGGTAATGGTTTGTTGTCTTCCTTCATTCACTACTTTTCTATAATAAAAAGCAGTGAAGGCACCTAGATAATCACGTACCCGTAGTTTATTGTGATGGACTAATTTGGAGGACTCGTTGTTCATTTCTGTCACCAAGCAATAAGAGCCTAAGAGACTTGGGTATTTAGAGAGTTCGCTCTACCCTCCCTCTTGGGAATCTATAATGGAAAACTCATTTAACAGTCAGTCACGCTTCTTAACTTGTTGGCACGTACCTTAGCGTATAAAAAAGGTACGCTCACTTGGTCACTTGAACCCTGGAGTGGGGAGACCTAGTTGTGGGCAACCCTTCATCGACGAGAGTCTTTGTCTATACCCCTATAAACCTGCGTATGAACTGTAGTTGTAGGACCAATAGAAACTATTCATTTATGTTTGCGTTTAGGACCATTGTCATTTGGATTCAGTTGGACCTTTTGTAATGTGGTATGGGCTTGTTGGGCCATTTAAACTGGGATGAGCCTGTGCTTTATGGTACTTGGGCCAAAAGCTTCTAAAATGCCAATAGGCCATTCTATGTTTTGGCCTTTTATCATTTGAAGTTGTTTAGCCATGTTATCACAAAGTGTAAACTTGTTAGGCCTTTTCAACTGGGACAAGCTTGCACCTCGCAATAGTATGATTAAATGCTTTAAAATGATAATGGGCCGACTTATACATTACATGCATCACACACATACATATTAACTTGTAGTTTTAAAAGACATCATAGATACCCATTGGGTTAGGGAAGAGGGAAGACTCATCAAAAGGCCGTCAGTGAACATGAGTGAATCAGAGAACGAGGTATCCCGTATGGATCAGTTGGAAAACAGTCTCACTAAGGTTACCAAGAAGTTGCAAGTGTTGACCGTCGCTGTGACCAGTTTGACCACACCCCATATAATTGATAATAGACAGTTCTGCGACCGGAATAGAAAGACTATCAGGAGATCTTTGGGAACCAAGTCCACTCATTCTGAGGTCGCCCCATCAGGAACAGGCGATGCTCCAGTTTCGGAAGATCTTTGTCAGAGGTGTTTAAAGAGCTGAAAAAGCAAGGACTCATAAGTCCCTTAAAACCTAAACCACTTCCAAACCCTATGCCACGCCACCTTGACCTAAACCTATACTATTACTTCCACCAGCAAAAGGCCACAAAACTGACAAATGCATCCGCCTTAGGCATGAGATCCAGAACCTCATCGACTCCCACAAAATACTTGACCCCGAAAAAGAGCAACCTAACACATAGAGAAACCCCTTACCTAACTATCACTCTGTCCCACCGCCTACCTACATGATTAACTCTGGCCTACCTGACAACATTGTCTTCCAAACTCACGACCACCAAGCTTCCCACATGAGGATATGGGAAACAATAGTAAAGATGAAACGGAGCAGAAATGGGAAAGTAATGGGAAAAAGAATTACAGTACTTAGAGGATTTGAGGTCTGAAAAAAACACAAGAAGATGGAAGAAGATAAAGTTGCAAATGTTTGTTTTCCCGATCTCATTCAATTGTGATGTCACATCCATTAATCATAAGACACTGATTTTGTCTACTTGTTCGAACCTTTTCTTAATAATAATAAAGAAGTTCATTTCGCTTACTTACCTGAATCCATTTCTTTTAAACGACATGAGATAAAAGCATTCAACCTTGGTACCATGATACTCAGCGACACCTAGAACACGGAGAACTACAAAGATTGGGATGAATAACCAAAATGATAAAAAACTACAAAGATGGGGCTGACAAACTACCGTACTCCCTCTAGGAATACAGAACATCTGTGAAAACAACAATGAGAGCCACGCCTTACTCTTTATCTACAAAATAGAAGCAATACTGGTGGTGGGAATTGAGATGCAGGTATTAGCAGAAGTAGAGTTATCAGAGAAAGAATAAACCGCGAAGAGATTTGAACAGTTAGCCTTACTGGGTGTGAAAAGAGGATGAAGTCCTTACATCATATGCAGTTATACAAGAAGGGATTGGCCGCGAGCATTCAACAAGAATATACGTCCTACCAAGATCAGAAAAGGTGATCTAGTGCTTAAACAGTCGAAGTCATCGACGATAGACTCGAGAGGAAAGTTCAGACCTAACTGGGAAGGACCCTACATAATCCAGAAAGTAATGGGAAATGGGGCAGTGAGGCTGTCAAACTTGGAAGGTAAAGAGTTCACCAAGCCGATTAACGTACATAGATTGAAGCAGTACTTTGCTTGAGGAAGAGAAGACCGAGCAGTCACCGAGAGAGTTGGCGGAAGGCCTAGCCCAACTGAATAGGAAATTCATTCATACATGCATGCATACACGTAACATATTTTCATTTTTTCGTGTGCTTGTTCTATTTTTTATTTACAGTTTTCAAAGAAGAAAAAATAAAGCGGCACAGGCAAGCCAATCAGAAGTAGCAACAATACAGTGTTATTAGTTTCAGGAATGAATCAGTATCAGTTTCGGGGATGAGTCCAGGGTTGAGGCCCATATCAGTGTCAGTTTTGGGAAGGAATCCTAGGGGGCGTAGCCTATATTATCAGCAGTCGAAAAGAAGAATTCCAATGGAGTTAGTGAGTGAAAAAAAAGTGAGAAGAGAAGTCCTTGATATGCCCGGTGATGACATTGTTTGCTGTAAGGTGAAACCTTAGAAACGATAAGTGCGAGATGCGCTCTCGTCTGATATTCTGAGTGGTTGATCTCGGCTAGACTCACGAGCATTGAGTACGGGATCTTAACGGTAGAAGCCTGAGTAGTCGGTGAGATGACTAGTTGAAGAGATGGCGGATCGGTGAATGACCGCTTGCCTAGATGTCCATCCTGGTTTACTTATGCTACAGTATATGATATGGTTGGAATCAAAGAAAAAGTCTATGAAAAGAAAAGGAAAAAAAAAAAGAAAACCTATAACCCATAAGTGTGAAGCTACCCATGGGCGAGTATTAGGACCACCATGTGGAGAAATGCTACCTTAAAGGGTAGGTATGTCGAAAAAAAAGAAAAGAAAGAAAAGAGAAAAAGAAAAAAAGTTCAAAAAGAAAAAGAAATTTTAAAAAGAAAAGAAAGAAAGGAATGGGACGAAAGAAAGAAGAAGAAAACCATATCATGTTGAGTACGAGAAAGTAATCACAGAGTATGATCAAGACATCTCGGTTGGTTAAACCCACTGATCCAATTCTCCGAGACAAAATCATCAAGTTGGCTTACTTAGGGATTAAGTTGTGAAAGAGCTTTGGCACACACACACTAGGATTCTAGTTCAGATCACTCGTGCAGACGATCAATTTTCGACGTGAAGCATCCATTGAGGACGAAAAATATGTTTAACTATAAGGGTTATCTCGTGAGAGGCAATACAACATGCTGATATACAATCAACCTTGAAAATGGAACAAGGGGGCGAGGTCCGCATCAGTATCAGTTTGGTACGAGGCCCACATTAGTATCAGTTTGGGGCGAGGCCCACATAAGTATCAGTTTGGGGGCGAGAGCCACATAAGTATCAATTTGAGGGTGAAGCCCACATAAGTATCAGTCTGGGGGCGAGGCCCACATAATTATCAGTCTAAGGGCGAGGCCCACATCAGTATCAGTTTTGGACGAGGCCCACATCAGTACCAGTTCAGGGTCGAGGGCCCACTGCATCATCAGTTGTAGTTTCGGGATGCGTCCCAGGGTCGAGGACCCACTACATCATAGTTTGATGGCGAGGCCCACTTTGTCAGCGGTATTCGGATGCATCCCAATGTCGAAGCCCCCATTTTCAGTTGCAGTTCCAGGATGCGTCCAAGGTTGAGGGCCACTATATCATCAGTTATAGTTTCGGGATGCATCCAAGGTCGAGGACCGACTAAATCACCAGTTTGAGGGCGAGGCCCCCTTTGTCAGCGGTATTGGGATGTGTCCCAAGGTCGAGGCCCCTTTGTTAGTTGCAGTTTCGGAATGCGTCCCAAGGTCGAGGGCCCACTACATCATCAGTTATAGTTCCGGGATGCATCCCAGGGTCGAGGACCCACTACATCATCAGTTTTAGGGTGAGGCCCACTTTCTCAGCGGTATTGGGATGTGTCCCAGGGTCGAGGCCCCCATTGTCAGTTGTAGTTCCGGGATGCATCCCAGGTTCGAGGGCCCACTGCATCATCAGCACAGTTCGGGAATAAAGCTCATATTCGGTGGTTCGGGAACGAAGCCCCAGGGTCGAGGCACCTCGCCACCATATCAACTCAGTTCGAAGCAACAGACAATTCAGGTGGCAGCTGGCAAGCCAGGTAAGTAAAAATTCATTGTATAAATTTGATAGGATTGTCACTGTTACACACTGCACAAGTCCCATCAAAGTGGGAGCGACTGTAGGCACTGTATTTTTGCATATAAGTCCCGACGTGAGTCTCGTACGGAGACACTCCTTTTAAAATTTTGGAAGTCGCAGGAAACAGACGTTGCAAGGAAGAGTTAAAAGTTGACACCTTCTTAGATCTAATTCATTTGCTTAGCTTAGGGTTTGCTTGTTGGACCTCAGTTATAAAACACACCCTTGCCCAAAACACCCGCAAGTCACACACCAAGCCCACACCATCACCAAACCACACACCTAAGCCCACCAAAATAGACCAAACTCACACCCAAAGCTTTCCAAAATAAGGAAATCACACATTAAACACATGCTAAAATCAAGAAAAATCATATTCCCTGATTAAAAGATACAAATCAAATCTCATCAACACTTTCCTAATTCAATTAAATCTTATTCCTAATTAAAAGAGATCAAATCAAATAAAATCAAATCACATCCATAATTAAATAGATTTTTCCTTATCACATACTAATTAAGAAGATACCCCCCTTAATTACACAAATCCTTTCATTTCTTGCACAAGGTAAAACCCCAGCCATTGCCTATAAAAAGAAGCCTAAACCAACACATTTAAAGGCCCTGAAAACAGCTCATTCACGCCCATATAGCCCATTCAAACAGCCTCTCGAACTCACACATTCACCCTTGAAAACAGCCCCTGAAGTCACGTCTAAAACCCTTGAAAACAGCCCCTAAAGTCACGCCTAAAGCCCCTGAAGTCACGCCTAAAGCCCCTGAAAACACCCCCTCAACCTCACACCTAAATCCCCTGAAAACAGCTCATTCACGCCCATACAACCCCTTCAAACAGCCCTTCAACCTCAAACATTCACCCCTGAAAATAGCCCCTGATGTCACGGCTAAAGCCTCTGAAAACAACCCCTGAAGTCATGCCTAAAGTCATTGAAAACAGTCCCTGAAGTCACTCCTAAAGCCCCTGAAGTCACGCCTAAAGCCCCTGAAAATAGTCCCTCAACCTCACGCCTAAAGCCCCTGAAAATGACGCCTAAAGCCACCCTGAAAACAGCCCATGAAGTCACGCCTAAAGCCCCTGAAAAAAAGCCCCTGAAGTCACGCCTAAAGCACCTGAAAACAACCCCTGAAGTCACGCCTATAGCCCCTGAAACAGCCCTCAAATCCACGCCAACAGCCCTTGAAAACTGCACTAAAAATCCACAAAAACTATCCAGAATACCGCAGCCCCATTACCACAAAACTGTATAGAAAATCTGCCCACTTCCCAATGGAAATTTTGCCCTGAAACACTGCCCAAATATTGCAAAAACAGTGACCAAATAGTAGCCCGAAACAGCGAGGCAACAGCGGAAAAATAATGAATCAGTAAATAGGAAAAGTTACAGAGCATCAACCCTTTCGACGACCGCGTAACGCACTTCCAAGAGACGACTTAAGAGGTTAGACCTGAGGGCACCCCTCTTTTATTCTCCTTTATCTTTTATTTATTTTCTTATTTTACTTCGCATGAGTATTGTGGATCGGTACATGATATGACCTTCATATGAATGGAATATTTGTTCTCTCTTCCGGTATATCGGATGGAAACCCAGACGTAAATTCCGTAGCCGAATCTGAATGGACGGTAGTGCGGTTTGTACTTGGGAAACAACTCCACGTACTACTCGAGAGACACACATATTCCGTTTCATCCAACCTTGTGTTTGAGCATGATTTAATTGTGTAGTAAGTTATTTATCTTTTTAAGCATGATTTAGTCGTTAGTGTGATATTTTTCGCGCATGATTTATTTATGATTCCTATGTATTAATTTAATGTATTCTTGAGATTACGTGTTTGCCATACTTCAACTTACTTTTAAAGCATGTAAACTTAGATATATGATTTACTTTTATTAATGCGAACTAGACGAAGGTTATTCTTGAATATATATATATATATATTGTGTATATATTGTGTTGACTCAGTTATATTATTGCATAAATCCATTTATTACAAGTGGCATAAGTAAGGGACCATTCCAACAACGGTTTGAGGTCTTCCCTTGCGAGGGGTGAGTGCGGCCTTAAATCTTTGTCCCAGTTCACACTGGGTGGCGACTTCAAGATTCTCCGGTTTAGTTCCTCCATGGACTATTCCGTACTTCCGACTAGGTCGGGAGCCTAGAACATCGTCACCGATTTTGTATCCTATATGTAGGCACTGCATTTTTGCATATAAGTCCTGATGATGAGCCTCGTATGGAGGCACTACCTGATAAGTTGCGGAAGTCGCTGGAAATGGACTTTGGAAGGGAAAATTCAGAAATCAATACCTTGTTGGACTTAATTCATTTTCTTAGCCTCGGGTTCGTTTGTTGAATCTCTGTTTTAAAATTTATCCTCAGCCCAAAACCCCCGCAACTTACACCAAGCCACACGCCCAAAACCACCAAAGAACCAAACTCTCACACACCTACAAGCCCAAAAACCCATCCAAAAAAATCCACATATTAAACACATATGAAATCCAAACAATTACCTTCCCGATTTAAATAAACCAAATCAAATCACATTCCCAAATTAAATAAATCAAATCAAATCTCATAAATCCCTTTCCTAAACTAAAATAAATCACCTTCATAAATTGAAGAGCTCATTTCCTTGTAACGCACTAATTGAAGATATCCCCTATAATTGCATGATTTCTATCCTTCCCAAAGGAGGAAAACACTAACCATTTGTTATAAAAAACAGCACAAACCAAACCCTTAAGACCCCTAGCATATTCACGACCAAGACTAGAAGAATAGCCTATTGGACAAAATGACCCATAGCGTCACTATTTGCACAGAACATTGTGTTGTTGTAGCAAATTAACTATGTGACAAGGAAATTGCACTCTCATCATTTGTGATTAGATCACCATAGATATATAAATGAAGAGAGGTCCCTATGATTAGTTCCTGGACTGAGAATGATATGAGACAGTATCAGTCCCCGAAGGATTAATCATTAAATATCCCTAGCCGGAGTATTATCGAGACTGGACATCGATAATGCGGAATAGGCTAGTATTGCACTTGTGTGCGTTATGAGGGCACAACGGCATAGTTCTCATATATATAAGTATAGGATACTTATGCAAGTGCGATAGGAGGTCGTGTTTCACCGATGGTATAGGAAACAGCTTCGCTCTGGATAGACCCCTCGGAATCCCATTGGTATTATGACTATGTGTCTATGGGAGGCCGAAATCGAGGTAGGTGTGTATAGTCTTAACCTGAGACTTACATTGCTAATACTTACGATAATCGATAGACTTTGGTCTTGGTGGTATAGGGCTTTAACCGGTTTTGCGTACACCACTTCTGGGTTTATCAGAGAGTCGTAGTGTATTGGGTGTGATGTCGAGATGGAAGTATCACTTCAGTCATAGTGGAGATGATGTCACGCAGGATACAGTACTAGTGCTCTTGAGTGATGCGCATCCAATCGGGATATTGTGACCAGGTCATGAATATCAGATTATAGAGACTATGTTACCAGACATCCGATATGTGTTTCGGACGGGGCAGACACTTATCCAGCCCCAGCCCTAGCACGTGGCTATCCGATACTGGACCGATATACACAATACAATTGTATACTACGCTTGATACAGATCTTAATATTCTTAGATGAATATGACCGGAGAATTTGGTAGACATCGTGCTTTGCTAGGAGCCGACCTTGTCTCGTAAATCGATAGAACGTAGTACTTGGTACGTACGTGATTCGGATACACCGACGACCGTATTTACTGCCGACTTATCCGGGATCTCATGGGTCACTTCTTGATAATGCACCGATGACGCATAACTCGCACTCATTAATAATCTGGGATTATATAGAAGAAAGAGAAAATTAATCTAGGATTAATTACAGAGATATTTTATCTAGGATAAAATATCGTCTAAAGAGAGATAACGATTAATTTGGAATCAATCGGTAAATTAATATATTCGATATATTAACGAAATTAGATTTCGACGCGGAATTAAAAGTAGATTTTAATTCGGGTGAACGAATTAATTTAGAATTAATTCGTTAGTGACGTGAATAGTGAATTCGCTAGGCGTAATCATTTAATTACGACGCAACGGAAAATTCGCTAATTGAGAATTAGCGAACCCGAGCCCGAGTGTGATTGCGAGCGCATTCGTATTTCGAATTCGAGTGCGGCGACGTAAGTCACATCAAGCGTCAAATCAATCGTCACATCAAGCGTCAAATCAAAAGTCACTTTGAGTGATTGATTGATTGATTGATTGATTGATGGATTGAGTGAAAGACACATATCAAATCACTTTATTAAAGTGACATTTGAATAGTGATGTAAGTAGGTGAAATAGTGACTAGCTAAAGACTTTTACCATTTAATTTATTAGATATATTATTTTGGTAAATGGTTTTTAGCATATTTTCTAGGAAAATATAATACATTTATTAGGTAAATGTTTTACAAGTCTTCACTTTTTCACCTCTCTCTCCCTTTGTTCTTCTTCACGCCAAAACAAAAGAAAACTCATTGTTTTCATACCAGTAAAGGCATGAACTTTAGGGAAGGAATGAGTGGTTTTCATGGTGAAAAATCAAGTGCTAGCACACTTGCGACTATTACGAAGGTGTTAGGGAGGTTCACCCATGAGGCGGGACTCATCCGACGGAGTTTGGAGCTTCGAAACGAGACCCGAATTAGCTCAAACCAGTGAGCAAATCTGCACAGTAGCGTGAGCAAGGTAGTGGGCTTTATGGCTTGATTCATCTTCAAATCGACATAACCGATCAATGTAAGTATTCTGCTATCTTCGTTGGTGTATTCGCACATTAATTTCATGTCTTGTTTGATCTTGGGACCTAGATAATAACCAACAATGGCATCAAGAGCTATAGGTCCAAGCATGAAATTGTAGGGCTTAAAATTTGGGTAAATTTGTTTTGAGCATGATTTGAATAAATTGATTGTTTGAGTATGCTTATAACATGTCTAATTGCATTTTGGTTGGACCAATTTGTTGAAAATTGATTTGGAATAATTTTCCCTAATTTTTGTCACTTGGTCGAATGTGTTGGTGATTTTGAATCCTTGGAATTTTTGATTTTTAATTCATTTGATGAGTTAGAATCATTTAGGTTGATGTTAATTTGAATCGAATTGGATTGGATTTCGAATTGGACAAAAACCCCAAAATCCTTGTGTTGGCCGAATGGAATTATTGCCCTAATGTCTTGGTAATTTTGATTTTATGACATTGGATGTGTATGAAATCATTTAGGATGTTGATTTAATGTCGATTGTGGGTTCGATTAGATTGAAACCAAATCGGACACAAAATCCATCCTTTGGCCGAGAGCATTAAAACATGTAATGGGTTTGATTTTCCATTTTGTGTGTTGGACATATGATAATGAATTGAACATGATTAATTGGACTAATTTCATGTTTTGGAAATATTGATTTGTTGATTAATCATGAAATGCACTTTAGGTTAATTGAATATGAAATTGGATTTTGTATATTTAATTAATTGGGCCTAATTTGGGAAATTGGACTTTAATGTTGTAATTGGGCTTATTGGGCTTGATTTATCAAGTTGGGTTTAGGCCAAATGGATTGGATCCAATTGGGCCCAAAACCACTTCCGTTAAGCCCAAATGCGACTTAATGAACCTTTAAAGTTCAATTGGGCCTAATGGGCCTAAATTGATTTCTAGGCTTATGGGATTACTCCTTGATTGGGCTTTGGTTGCCGAAGCCCATGCCTTAAAGAAATTAATTGAAAGCCCATTGGACTTGAATTGAATTGACGTTGGACGTCATTCGGGGCTTTGAGACCCGTAGCGATTAAATTTGGAATTTAAGTCGAAAAGGGTTTATTAAATAGAGTGCAATATTTAATTTGGAATTGAATAGTGAATTAGTATTAAGTACATGTTAAATTAGATTAAAAATGTAGTTTAATTAATTCATGAATTCGTACTTTGAGTACTTATTCGCAAAAACGAGTTTGACTCGAACAAAATCAAATCGTTGTTTGAACAGTGGATGATCACTTAATTATCAGATTAATTAGATTAGATTAGATTGATTGATATCGTGCTTATGTGTGTGAATACGTGGTTGTGTTGAATGAATAATGTATATCGGATGGATATTAGATGGGTGGGCAATTTTAGAAATTGTTGTAATAAATTCGATTTATTAATTTGACCTGTGTGTCCAGCCTTATCACCTTCATTCTCTTTGTATTCTCTTCTCACCTATTCCCCTCCATGTAAATGAGGTTTCTTTAGAAGTGTAGTGTAACGGGTAGAAGTAATACAAGTGCTAGTTTGAGTGAGAAAATGAGAGATTTGATCTAGGATCGATGTGTAAAGTATCCATCCGCATATCATTATTATTTAATTTTCATACTCGCTTTATTATGTATTTAGAATGCATGTTTAAGGGTGTATGATGATGAGACCTTAACAAAGATAATTAAATTGGTAGCCAATTAGCACGCGAAAAACTCTCGTTAAATATCAAGCGTTTATTTTCCTTCCATTGAGTGATTCTCTGCTCAAGATCCGAGATTGGCAGGGGTTGTTGGCCAAAGTCAAGCCTTGTCCGCCGAGATCTGTTTTAATCACAAGGCTTTGTTCCATATCGGTGTCGTGTCCAAGTTGTGGTTTGTTGGCCAAAGTCAAGACCACTTCTTGTCCATCGAGATGATTACGAAGCTTCCATGTCAATGGGTCCGCGCTTGACAGGGATCACTAGGTTTGTTGTGCTAAAGCCAAGACCTAGTTGATTCAGAGGAAAAAGGTTAGGGTATATATTCGATATATAGGCATATATTAGATATATGTTTGGGACTTGGATGTCCACCTACTGGATCTAGGAGTTGGATGGGATCCAATTGATCTTCGAGATCTACCTAGTTAATTATCATACAATTTGTTGGCCAAAGTCAAGATTGTGTGATATTTAACGGGATCCTAGCCCACTAGGAAACACAGTTTCCCGAGTACTCGACAGAGGGTTAGAGGCTCGACGAAAAATAGTGGGAGGCAAGTATTGAATTTGCAACATTCGTTCGAATACTCGCTAAACGCGCTCATCTATATATTTTACTCGTCTTATTAATCAAAAGTATTAGTTGGACTAATATTTTATGTTGTTTTAAAAATATATATAGTTGGACTATATATAAACTCATTCAATATATAGTTGATTTTATAATTGGATTATAGTAATCAATATAATTGAATTAAAATGATAGTTGATTTTATAATTGGATTATAGTAATCAATATTAAAATTATAGTTGATTAAATAATTGGATTATTGTAATTATTATAATAAATAGTACCTTATAAAATTGATTAAATAGTTGGACTATTAAAATCAAGAAAGTATTAAGTTGCAATTAATAAATTCTTGGAGAATTAATTGACTATTCTAGAGGTGAAAAGTCAAAGTTTGCAATTGGGCGTGTTGCACAAGGTGCACATCGTTTCGATATTCCGAAACCCAGGCTTGGCCAAGGTTTGTGAAATATTGAAAAGATAATTAACATATCCCAAAGTGACTACCATTTGGATATGGAAGACACGAATGAATTAAAGAAAGGGCGAGGCTCTGACTTTAAAATATTTGTCAAAGTTATGTTCACTACTAGTATTGAAATTGGATTTTAAATACTTAGTGTGGTACATAAAATATATGTATGATGTTCAGAATCCGCTATTAGCTGGATACTGACTTCAAGCCGAGATTTCTCTGCGAATCGGAAACGGGACGAAAGTCGCTGTTTCGACCGTAGATACCTAAGTTTAGGAACTACCCTTTGGGTATTTACTTAAATTAGGAAATGTTATGATGTAACTAGTTTGACTAGAGACATTATCTCTATATCAGTGTTTAATCCGTTACGGATAAAACCTTTTTTTTATAGAACACTAAGTGTTTTATTATATAAAGATGATACTGAGATAAATACATTAGATGTAAATAACAGAATTTATATTTTGAATATAAATAAAATCTCAAACATATAAAATGACAAATAAATAGCTCAAATTGATTTGATCAATAGAGACTTATTTATGGCATTGTTGTCTAGGACACAATTAAACAAGACTCGTATATCCACACTTTTGAAGAGTGGGTACTAGGACTGATTTGACTATTCAAATAAGGTCTGCGAATCTAGTTTATTAGGTAAAGTACCTAAAATACTATTTACTTGGTAATAGTAAAAGGTCCACCGATCTGTTAGCCCTATTCATGGTGAAGTTAGTGGGCCCATATCTAGCTGGGCTAGATGTGGACATGAATATTTCGTGACCTTAACGGATGTGGCATCACGTTATGGTTATGTGTTTCTTTTGAAGAACACAGATCGGAAACTTTTGAAGTTTCGACACGAAGTAAATAAACAGATCGGCTATAGTATTGTTCCGCCACGGTAAGACCGTAATGGAAAATACTTAAGCAGTAAGTTTCATACGTACATGAAAGAGTATGGTATTCTTTCAGATGAGGACTCCTCCCGAGACACGTCAGTTAGACGGTGTGTCCAAACCAAAAACCAAATTTTGTTGGACATGATATTGTTTATCATGAGTCGCTCTGAGCTACTATTTCCTTCAATAGGACATGTATTAACAGTGCAAAATTTATTTAGAATAAGGTTCCATATAAATCTGTTTGACAGATGTCATATAGGATATGGACAGGGAAGAAACGAGGTTTCTCATTCCTGATAATTTTGGTATGCCAGGCATAACGTTTGGATGATACCAAACTAAGGACCCAAATTGGATAAGTGCCAATATAGGTTATCCTAAGGGAAACCATAAGTATAGTACTTATAAATCCCACATGAGAACAATGTGATTGTTGCTCACCATGCGGTTTTCCTGAGAGGAATACCGATATGCAGTGGTCAGGATGGGAGGATAGTGATACTCGATGAAAATCGGAGTAATACTGCTCAAGGCACGAAGTCCTTAATGGAACACAAACAGTTCATCAATAATGAATCTGTACCATTAATCTTCAAATGCACAAGAACTGAGTAGATCGGATAGAGTCTGAAAACAACCTAGGGTATGGGTTTCTGATCTAACCTCATAAAGATGTCAATCTTATGAAGGTATACCAACAGACTACGTTTTGAGGAAGTGATACGAGGTATCGACTCCCTATCATGGCAAAGTGCCATGAATCCGAAATGGATTCCATGTATAACAACTATTTTGGATACTAGTTGTTGTACCACAAGGCATTGTGCCTATTGGTACATTTAACGTCTTCAAGGAAGACATACATGGAAGGCAACATACCAACGTACAAAGCTGGGCTTTTGACGGAAAGGTATCGCTATCAATATTGTGTTAATAACGGTTCAACCTTTTACCTGTTGCCATGGTAAATCCATTTTGAAGATGCTTGTTGATAACTGCGTATTTCATTTATGAAATGTGTCAGTTGTAGATCAAAATCGCTTTCCTGAAAAAGGAAACCTTTTGGAGAATGTTTATAACATTCTGACGATTTTGTATAACCAACAAACAAGGTTTGCAGGTTATTCGATCCATGTTTGGATTGAAGCAAGCATAAAGTTCTTGGAACTGACGTTTTGAAATAATCATAATGATTTATGATTTGACTCGAAACAAAATAATTATTGTGTATATAAGGAGGTTAGTGGGAGAGCGCACTGACAGTGAAATTCCCATAAAGCTATTGTTGAAAGCTTGGCTTCAATAGAAATTCTCCGTAGAATTCTGGGGAGTAACAACCTTTATTCAAGGAATAAAGATCTACTGGGATAGATTTGGAGTTGTTAACACTCTCTGGGAAATTGTACATTTAAAATGTACTTGATAGGGTGTCTCATACGCTTCGAGCATATGGAGTCACAATCGGGTCAATCCAAGTGACAGTCACTGGATTAAAGTTAAGAACATCTGTTAGTATCTCAGAGAACTAAAGATGTTGTCTTAATCTATGGAGTAGGAGAACTTGAAGTGACTGGAATCACCGCTGCAAGTTTCCAAACAATTAAATACTACGGTACTATAAAGTTTGAATAACGGGACAGTGAGCTGGAAATCTTCCAAGCAAGATAATTGTTGCCGAATAAAAAACAAATACGGATTATTGCTGCAGCTGAGGCAGCAAAAGAAGCCATTTGGATCGAAAATAAATCTAATTAGATTAGATATAGTTCTGTTAGCAGCCGAGCTAGGCGTCAGCACAGGCTAAGGAATTAAAGGTCTCATCGACGATCCAGATATATAATTCTATATCATCTGATTCGTTCGGATCATACATCGTGGCGATGTGATGATCGTATAAATCGCATCAAACAATAATCAAGCAAATCCGCTGACGAAAACCTTTCCTCAGCAATTTGAGCGAACCGTACATAGTTCGGGTGTGGGACACTTGAGTGACTAGCTACGTGCCAAGTGGGAGATTGTTGGACAAAATGACCCATAGCGTCACTATTTGCACAGAACATTGTGTTGTTGTAGCAAATTAACTATGTGACAAGGAAATTGCACTCTCATCATTTGTGATTAGATCACCATAGATATATAAATGAAGAGAGGTCCCTATGATTAGTTCCTGGACTGAGAATGATGTGAGACAGTATCAGTCCCCGAAGGATTAATCATTAAATATCCCTAGCCGGAGTGTTATCGAGACTGGACATCGATAATGCGGAATAGGCTAGTATTACACTTGTGTGCATTGTAAGGGCACAACGGCATAGTTCTCATATATATAAGTATATGATACTTATGCAAGTGCGATAGGAGGTCATGTTTCACCGATGGTACGGGAAACAGCTTCGCTCTGGATAGACCCCTCGGAATCCCATTGGTATTATGACTATGTGTCTATGGGAAGCCGAAATCGAGGTAGGTGTGTATAGTCTTAACCTGAGACTTACATCGCTAATACTTACGGTAATCGATAGACTTTGGTCTTGGTGGTACAGGGCTTTAACCGATTTTGCGTACACTACTTCTGGGTTTATCAGAGAGTCGTAGTGTATTGTGTGTGATGTCGAGACGGAAGTATCACTTCAGTCATAGTGGAGATGATGTCACGTAGGAGACGGTACTAGTGCTCTTGAGTGATGCGCATCCAATCGGGATATTATGACCAGGTCATGAATATCAGATTATAGAGACTTTGTTACCAGACATCCGATATGTGTTTCGGACGGGGCAGACACTTATCCAGCCCCAGCCCTAGCACTTGACTATCCGATACTGGACCGATATACACAATACAATTGTATACTACGCTTGATACAGATCTTAATATTCTTAGATGAATATGACCGAGAATTTGGTAGACATCGTGCTTTGCTAGGAGCCGACCTTGTCTCATAATTCGGTAGAACATAGTACTTGGTACGTACGTGATTCGGATACACCGATGACCGTATTGACTGCCGACTTATCCGGGGATCTCATGGGTCGCTTCCCGATAATGCACCGATGACGCATAACTCGCACTCATTAATAATCTGGGATTATATAGAAGAAAGAGAAAATTAATCTAGGATTAATTACGGAGATATTTTATCTAGGATAAAATATCGTCTAGAGAGAGATAACGATTAATTTGGAATTAATCGGTAAATTAACATATTCGATATATTAAACGAAAATAGATTTCGACGTGGAATTAAAATAGATTTTAATTCGGGCGAACGAATTAATTTAGAATTAATTCGTTAGCGAGGTGAATAGTGAATTCGCTAGGCGTAATTATTTAATTACGACGCAACAGAAAATTCGCTAATTGAGAATTAGCAAACCCGAGCCCGAGTGTGATTGTGAGCGCATTCGTATTTCGAATTCGAGTGCGGCGACGCAAGTCACATCAAGCGTCAAAGAAATCGTCACATCAAGCGTCAAATCAAAAGTCACTTTGAGTGATTGATTGATTTGATTGATGGATTGAGTGAAAGACACACATCAAATCACTTTATTAAAGTGACATTTGAATAGTGATGTAACTAGGTGAAATAGTGACTAGCTAAAGACTTTTACCATTTAATTTATTAGATATATTATTTTGGTAAATGGTTTTTAGCATATTTTCTAGGAAAATATATAAGACATTTATTAGGTAAATGTTTTACAAGTCTTCACTTTTTCACCGCTCTCTCCCTTTGTTCTTCTTCAAGCCAAAACAAAAGAAAACTCATTGTTTTCATACCAGTTCAGGCGTGAACTTTAGGGAAGGAATGAGTGGTTTTCATGGTGAAAAATCAAGTGCTAGCACACTTGCGACTATTGCGAAGGTGTTAGGGAGGTTCACCCATGTGGCGGGACTCATCCGACGGAGTTTGGAGCTTCGAAACGAGACCCGAATTAGCTCAAACCAGTGAGCAAATCTGCACAGTAGCGTGAGCAAGGCAGTGGGCTTTATGGCTTGATTCGTCTTCAAATCGACATAACCGATCAATGTAAGTATTCCGCTATCTTCGTTGGTGTATTCGCACATTAATTTCATGTCTTGTTTGATCATAGGACCTAGATAATAACCAACATAGCCCCCATTACCGTGAAACATAATAAAAAAATCACCCCCATTACCGTGAAACACAATCAATAAAATCTCCCCTCCATTACCGTGAAACAGCCCAAAAATCCCCCTTCATTGCCGCGAACTAGCAAGCCCAAAACTGCCTTCATTTACTGTCAAATACAACCCCCTAAATACACCCAAACAACCGTAAAAACTGTCCAAAAAACTACCATTTTTTCACCAAAACTGTACCTAAAACTGCCGGCATTTCACCGTAAAAACTATCCAAAAAATTGCCCTCCTTTCACCGTAAAACTGCACCAAAAACTACACCTAAAACTGCCATCCTTTTGCCGCAAAATAGCATCCCTGAAACCCCTCAAATTACCGCAGAACCACAGCCCAAACTGCCTCAAATTATCGTAGAATTCCAGCCCCAAACAGCCTCCATTCACCACAGAATAGTCCACCGAACTGCACCTCAATTCATCACAGAACAGTCCACCAAACTGCACCTCAATTGACTGCAAAGCAGCCACCAAAACTGCCCTTTAACCACAAAAAAACTGCACCCCTGAAACCCCATAAAAACCACACAAACAATCACCCAAAACCGCCTAAATATCGTGAACAGTAACAAAAAATAACGACCAGAAAACAACAGCAATAACAGTGAAAACAACAACCCAAAACAGTGAAGCAACAAAGGAGAACATTGAACCAGTGAACTGAAGGAGTTGCGAAGCATTAACCCTTCTGACAACCGCGTAACGCACTTCCAATAGGGGACTTAAAAGGTAAGACCTGATGGCACCCTTTTATTTATTCTCATTCATTTTTTTATTATTTATTAGTATTTCTCCGCATGCGTATTGTTGGCTTTATGTATGTTGTGGCCATTGGATGAATGATTTTATGTTATCTCTCGCGGTATATCGGATGGAAACCCAGACGTAAATTCTATAACTGAATCCGAATTGATGGTAGTGCGGTATGTACTTGGGATATAATTCCACGTGCCGCTTGAGAAACACATATATTTCGTTTCATCTAATCTTGTGTTCATCCATTGTTTATTAGAAATAGTATGTTATTTTCATGCATGATTTAGTTATTTCTTTCACGTTAGGAATTTGATTATCTCTTTTTAATATTTATGTTTAGATAATTATTTACTTATATTTCCGCGTTATCAATTTAATATGTTCATGAGATTGTGTGCTTCCCGTTATTCCGACTTACTTTTATGCATGAAAAATAGATATAGGTTGTATGCAAACTTAGATATAGGTTGTATGCAAACTTAGATGTAGGTTATTTTTGTGTATGTATGTTGTGTAGACGGGGTTGTATTATCGCATAAATCCGTTTATTACAAGTGGCATAAGTAAGGGACCATTCCGTACTAAACGGTTTGAGGTCTTCCCTTGCGAGGGGTGAGTGCGGTCTTAAATCATTTCCTAGTTCACACTGAGTGGCGACTCATTTATTCTCTGGTCTAGTCTGTTGGATAATATGACCCATAGCGTCACTGTTTGCACAGATCATTGTGTTGTTGTAGCAAATTAACTATGTGATAAGGAAATTGCACTCTCATCGTTTGTGATTAGATCACCATAGATATATAAATGAAGAGAGGTCCCTATGATTAGTTCCTGGACTGAGAATGATATGAGACAGTATCAGTCCCCGAAGGATTAATCATTAAATATCCATAGCCGGAGTATTATCGAGACTGGAAATCGATAATGCGGAATAGGCTAGTATTGCACTTGTGTGCGTTGTGAGGCACAACGACATAGTTCTCATATATATAAGTGTTGGATACTTATGCAAGTGCGATAGGAGGTCATGTTTCACCGATGGTACGGGAAACAACTTCGCTCTGGATAGACCCCTCGGAATCCCATTGGTATTATGACTATGTGTCTATGGGAGGCCGAAATCAAGGTAGGTGTGTATAGTCTTAACCTGAGACTTGCATCGCTAATACTTACGATAATCGATAAACTTTGTTCTTGGTGGTGGGGGGCTTTGACCGGTTCTGCGTACACCACTTCTGGGTTTATCAGAGAGTCGTAGTGTTTTGGGTGTGATGTCGAGACGGAAGTATCACTTCAGTCATATTGGAGATGATGTCACGCAGGATACGGTATTAGTGCTCTTAAGTGATGCGCATCCAATCGTGATATTATGACCAGGTCATGAATATCCGATTATAGAGACTAGTTACCAGACATCCGATATGTGCTTCGGACGGAGTAGACACTTATCCAGCCCCAGCCCTAGCACGTGACTATCCGATACTGGGCCGATACGCACAATATAATGGTATACTACGCTTGATACAGATCTTAATATTCTTAGATGAATATGACCGGAGAATTTGGTAGACATCGTGCTTTGCTGGGAGTCGACCTTGTCTCGTAAATCGGTAGAACGTAGTACTTGGTACGTACGTGATTCGGATACTCCGACGACCGTATTTACTGCCAACTTATCCGGAGATCTCATGGGTCGCTTCCCGATAATCCACCGATGACGCACAACTCGCACTCTTGAATAATCTGGGATTATATTGAAGAGAGAGAAAATTAATCTAGGATTAATTACAGAGATATTTTATCTAGGATAAAATATCGTCTAGAGAGAGATAACGATTAATTTGGAATTAATCGGTAAATTAATATATTCGATATATTAAACGAAATTAGATTTCGATGCGGAATTAAAATTAGATTTTAATTCGGGCAAACGAATTAATTTAGAATTAATTCGTTAGCGACGTGAATAGTGAATTCGCTAGGCGTAATCATTTAATTATGACGCGGCAGAAAATTCGTTAATTAGAATTAGCGAACCCGAGCCCGAGTGTGATTGCGAGCGCATTCGTATTTCGAATTCGAGTGCGGCATGCAAGACACATCAAGAGTCAAATCAAACGTCAAGTCATTCATCACATCAAGCGTCAAATCAAACGTCACTTTGAGTGATGTGACATTTGATTGATTGATATGAGTGATTTATTGATTGATAGACTTACATCACATCACTTTATTAAAGTGACATGTGAATAGTTGATGTGAGTTGGTGTAATAGTGTTTGGAGGGAAAAACTTTTGCTTTTGGTTTTAATTAAATCAATTAAGTAATTGGTTTTGTATTTTTTATTAGAAAAATATATAAACCTTTTTGGAAAGGGTTTGACCATTCCATTCCATTACACAAAATCTCTTCTCTCTCATTTTCTCTCTACACATTCACGCCCAAATGAAGAAAAGTGGACTGGTTTTTAAAGCCATTTAGCGTGAACAATAAGGGAAGCAAGAGTGATTTTCATGGTGATAAATCATGTTCTAGCACACATACGAGTCTTGCGAAGGTGGTAGGGAGGTTCACCCATGAGCCATGATCCGTTCGACAAAGCTTGGAGCTCCGTTCATCATCTCAAAAATCTGATTTTGTGGGCAGTGGACTGGTTGGCAGTGGCGCCCATGGCAGTGGCCTCTTTGGCTTGATTCGTCTTCAAATCGACATAACCGATCGATGTGAGTATTCCGCTACCTCCGTTGATGTATTCACGCATGTTTTTCATTGCTTGTTTGATCTTGGGACCTAAATAAAAACCAACATAGTCCCCCGCAGGCTACTCCGTACTCCCAACCGGGCCTCGAGCCTGTAACAACGTCGCCGATTTCTATGTCCTACAGTCTGGCGACTCCACAGGGGATAGAGAATCGGCCTCGAAATAATGTCTTGTAATGTTTGTGATTGTCGCTTTAGTTAACTGTGTCTGTTAGTGGGTTGGGTCCAAGGGTTTAACTAAAGGCATTGTTAGAGCTAGGTAATGGTTTGGTGTCTTCCTTCATTCACTACCTTTCTATAGCTTAAAGGAAAAGTTGAAAAGGCACCTAGATAATCATTCACCCGAAGCTTACCGTGATGGACTAATTTGGAGGACCTATTATTTATTCCTGTCACCAAGGCGATTGGAGCCTAAGAGGCAAGGGTATTTAAGAGAGTTCACTCCAACCATGCCTTTGGGGAAACTTCAATAAGAAATTCATTTGACAGTCATTCACATATCATTACTCGTTGGTACATACCTTAGCGTATAAGGTATATGCCAACGAGTGGGGAGACCTATTTGTGGCAACCCTTCACCGGCGAGAGCCTTTGTCTATACCTCTATAACCCGCATGTGAACTGTAGTAGTTGTATGACTTGTAGAAGACACCTTTTATGATTGTGTTCGGGACCATTGTAGGACATAGAAATCAGCGACGTTGTTCCAGGCTTATGGCCCGGTCGGAAGTACGGAGTAGCCCACAGAAACCGGAGAATAAAAGAGTCACCACCCAGTGTGAATTGGGAAATGATTTAAGGCCGCACTGACCCCTCGCAAGGGAAGTGTATGACACAGAAAACGGTGACACTGTTCTAGGCTCGCGGCCCCGTCAGGAGCACGGAGTAGCCCACGGGGGACTAAATCAGAGAATAAAGGAGTCGCCACCCAGTGTGAACTGGGAAATGATTTAAGGCCGCACTCACCCATCTCAAAAGAAGACCTCAAACCATTGGGTTCAGAATGGTCCATTATTTATGCCACTTGTAATGAATGGATTTATGCGATAATATAACCGAGTCTATGCAACATACATACGCAAGAATAACTTACATCTAAGTTTGAATACAACATATATCTAAATTTGCATAAGACCTATATCTAAGTTTGCATGCATAAAAGTAAGTCGGAATAACGGCAAGCACACAATCGCATGAACATATTAAATTAATACATGCGGGAACATAAATAAATAACAATTGTGTAAGCTTAAAAATTAAAGAGAGATAATCAAATTCTGAACATGAAAGAAATAATTAAATCATGCTTGAAAATAACATACTATTCCTAATAAACAATAGATAAACACAAGATTGGATGAAACGAAATATATTCGTTTCTTAAGCGGTACATGGAATTGTATCCCAAGTACAGACCGCACTACAATCGATTCGGATTCGGCTACCGAATTTACGTCTAGGTTTCCATCTGATATACCATGAGAAGCAACACTCAATCACTGACCCACTATTGACATACATGAAACATGATAATACATATGACCATAAATGACCGAAGAGAACAAAACAAATACGGAATAATAAAACAACAGTAAATGGAAATTAAATGTGAAATAATGAAAGACGAATTATGCGAAATAAATGGGAATAATAAATATGTGGCCAAAGAACTCGTTCGTTTTCAATATAAGACTTTGCATACCCGGTTGGACGTATTCCACTTCCAACCAAGCATGCCGTGTACGGGATAATAAAATATAACAAAGGGTGCCCTCAGGTCTTACCTTTTAAGTGAAGGGTTAGCGTTTCCACTGGTTCGCTGTCTGCTCGCTGTTTTCTCTATTTTCACTCGCTGTTTCCACTCGCTATTTTCTACGTTTTCACTCGCTGTTTTCTCTATTTTCACTCGCTGTTTTCTCTATTTTTCTTCACTATTTTGGCTGATTTTTGCGGCTGTTTTGGTTGGTTGTTTAGAGAATGTTTTGGGTTATTTTGAGACTGTTTTAGGGACCGTTTCAGGGGCTAATTTAGGGACTATTTTGGGGTTATTTTCGATTACAGAAAGGGCTATTTTGGGGATGATTTGTCTCAGTTAAAGGCTTAGTTTTGGTCTCGGTTTGGGGTAATTTTACTCATTGCTTTCGGCAATTATAGAGACTGTTTTAGTATCGATCATGGAGGGATATTTGGGTTTGTTGTCTGTCGATCAGAGGCTGCATGTGGGAGGGTTTTTGGCTTTGTTGGTTAGGAGAGAATATGGGGCTGTTTCATCATCGAACATGCGTTTGGAAAGAAGATAGTGTTTTTGGCAGTTTGTGGCCTTGGTTAGTGGGCAAGAATGAGTGATCCAAGTATCTAGATGCATGTCCTTGAATGAGAGAGTGAGAGAGTTGTCGAGTGCTTAGGGTTATCGTTTGTTTGGTGTTTGAAAGAGAAAGCCGAAAAAGAGAGAGCCGAAGAGGATCGTGAATGTCAGCTTGGTTCACGTTTAGTTATGTTTTATGGCCAGTGTGAGGTGCAACAGTGAGTCTCCTAGTGTTGCCGAGAGCTGTTTTACTGTGAGAGAGAGGAGCCATGAAAGAGTTTAGGTTTTGTTATTTTTTTGATTTGGCCGAGAGTTGTTGCTTTTGGTCGGTGAGGGTTATTTAGGCGTAAGCTTCACGTGTCTAGGTTGAGCGAAGAGAGAGGAGAGTTCAGGGTTTATCGTTTTTGTGTGGCTGCTGGGATTGTTGTGATTTGTGAGTAGGAAGAAGAGAGGGGGAGCAGGAGAGAGGCTGTCCCATGATTTTTAGTTTAAGGATTCTCATTTATTTTGGTGAAGGCGTGTATAGGAGAGGAGAGGGAGGGAGCCGTGAGCAGTTTAAGGTTTTTCCTTTATTTTGGTGAAGACGTGCATGAGAGAGGAGAGGGATGGAGGCGTGAGCAGTTTAGGGTTTTTCCTTTATTTTGGTGAAGACATGCATGGGAGAGGAGAGGGATAGAGGCGTGAGTTGTTTGGGGTTTTTTCATAGGAGAGAGATGGAGATTGGTGAGGGCCGAGAGGTTCTTGGTTTTATTGATCTGTCGAAGGGAGAGTGATTGATGAGTGGTAATTATATCACTATTTTCACTCATTTAACCTGACATTTTATATAGTTTCTCGAGTTTTATGAATGTTTTGATGTTTTTTTATTTATTTTGCAGATTAAAATAATATTTGGACTTAATGGAATTAACTCGGGGCTAAAACGATGAAATCAGGAGAAAAAAAGGGTCAAAAATGAAAATTTATTGTACGCGTCACGAAGTGTAGTCATAATTTCCAATTTTAAGCAAGTTTCCTATTTTGGCCATAACTTTTTCATCCGATATCCGATTGAGCTGATTCAAGTCGCAGATTAAAGAATACCCAACGATCTACAACTTTGAGGAATGAAATAATTTTGAATTCCAATTCATGACCGAAATTGATGAACAATTCGAAATTATGTTATGTTTAATTACTAGAGTCATTATCCAAAATATAAAAATTTGTCAATCTTCCATGGTGGAGTGTTTTGTGCCATGTTTGGTGCCTTGTTTGGTGCTATGTTTGGTGGAGTGTTTTGTGGAGTGTCTTGTGGCATGTTTGGTGGAGCAATTCTTGGAGCAATCGGTGGAGAAATTGGTTGAAGCCTTTAGATTTTCCAATAAATACCAAGCCATTTCATTTGTAATTCTCATGCTTTCCTTAGGTTTTTGTAAGGAATTTAAAGATTGCATCTTGTATGTTTATTTTTAGTAATTTAATTTATGCATTTTTTTTTCACTGATAGTAGTAGTTCTTCTTATTCTCTTTTCATTTATGTTTAGTAGTTATATTTCCCTTGGGGGAAGTGTGGAGCTTTTATTATTTTAATTTAGCTTAATCTCCATTAATTATAATATAAAAATTATAATTCAAATTAAAAGAATTACCGTCTTAAAGGCTGGTTTTATTTATTTGACATAAAGTAACACCTCATATATGGACGGTCTTTAGGTCACAGATAATTATCGCATATATGGCTGGTTTATGGACAAATAATAATACCGCCTTTATGGCTGGTTGTACTTAATTAAAATCTGACTTAATGAGGATACCACCTATATGGTCGGTCGGTAATATCACAGATAAATTTTGTATTATAATCAGGGAGATTTCTAAATTAGGAATAGTAAAGGTGGATCCCTCAACCCCCTACATTTTATTTTTATTCTAGGGAAGTGATGAAACACAATATCCACACTTAATAATTGATTTTCTTTTTATGGCTAATTCTTTAATTTGTTTATTGAGTCTTAAGATTAATGCATCTTTTTAATTGGCCATTAATAAGATTGATTTGGTAAACTTAAAATGAACTTAGAAAAGGGATTTTAGGTGTCAGCCTTAGATTCAATAGCTCAAGATCTTCCTTGAGGATAGATAACCCTTTCATAGATTTCCTTACAGGATAGGAATATACCTGTCGGGCGTGGGTAACCATAATTGGAACTTGACCTTAATGAATCCAGGTAATTTGGTTGACATAGGCATATGGTTCAATTGGATTATACTGGGTATTTACGTCTGACCATCGGAAGAGGCTTTTGCATATCATCGTGTTCCTGGTTAGCAAACTAATTTATTACACATATACAAGAGAATCAATTCATCTTTAAAATAATATTGTGTGGAGTCACGACCCTAGATCTTTGAGTCTTTTCTTTTATTTTCCTTATTATTTTCTTTGAGTCTGTTTTTATTTTAATTAGCAAATCCACATTCAACCAACCAAAAGCAATCAATTCTCTTCTCCCTATAATTAGATACCTATAAATAAATAGTATCAATAATTAATAACAACAGTAGGAATTAAGTCCTCGTGGGATCGATTTTTTTATACTACTTGAACGATACATGCGCTTGCATTATACGCGTGTGAATGCACCGGTCAAGTTTTTGGCACCGTTGCCGGGGACTTATTTTTCTTGAGTTATTAATTTTGAAACTATATAATTTACTTGTATCTAATTTTCTTTATTTTTATCTGTGATTTTTTATTTCCTTCTTTTATTTTTCAGGTGGTTGAAAAATGGAACATTATTGGGAGATTGAAAGATTACGAGCTTTACTAGAAGAAAATACACCCCAAATTTGGGAGCAATAGTCCGATTTTCTGAGGCCTGTTGTCCAGCCCAACAATTATCACTGGATGCCAAAACCAAGTAATACTACATTTGCTCATCAGAATGAAATGTGGAGATGTGTGATATGTGATGGTAACCACCCGAGCGATCAATGCATATTCTTTTCAAAGTGGCAGAATTATCAGATTCATTTAAGGTACGAAGAATCATCACATTTTCCATTTTATCCACCATCTACCTATGATCTTCATCAAAAACCAGAACCATTAGAGGAAGAACAATTGGTTGACATGATTAAAGATTGGAACAAGAAACGAGATGAAGAGTTTGATACAATGCTTGAAACATGCTAGAAGCAATTTAAAATATTCAAAGACAATCAGAATTCATTCAGTGGCTGACTGATAAAACGAGACAATTAACAGAAAACCAGAGCTACATACCTCAAAGAGCATTTTCAGATGACACAGCTGAAGCCTTCGAGTACAAAGCATTTCACTATGACACTTTAGAAGAAAATGAGGTTGAGCAGTATCAGGAACCAAAAGTATCAGTTCAGGAAACCAAACCGCCAAAGTCTCTATTTGACTTTTATTATTCAGATTTCGACTCTGATGAAGAAGCTGAGTTGTTTGTACCAACTGTACCAACAATAATTGAGGATGGAATTCTGTATCCTCAAATCAAAGACATCACCCAAAAGATTGACAGAATGGAACTTCCATTCTAAGTCAAACACCATACGAGACCTCCTGATTTTCTTTCTTTCTTTTCAGGAACTACTGGAGTGACAAAGATAAAAAAAAGTGGCACACGCACTGAATGAGACAAAACTCTTTTTGCCACCTTACCGTTGGAAGAGACCCTTCAAAAACATCGCTCATGGGATTGTCTTTAATCGGACATCCAAAATGACGCTGAAACCTCATTGGCAATTAGATTTCAGTCACGTCTGGCTGAAGATGAAAAATTTAGCGCTAGTAGGGAGTCAACCCATGCAATTTGTTGTAAATTCTGTTTTCATATTTTGTGTATACATGTTGTAGAGTTTTTAATTTTGTGTGTTATTTTTTAGGGAAAGACACAAATGGAGCATTTAAGGAGTAATGGTGTTTGGCAATCACAAAGATGAGAGCTAATTCATTAGTGGTGGCTGAGTAAGGAATGGATTCTTGAGATGCATCCTTATGAATTTTTACTAAGCGAGTAACATATTTCGTACACAATTCTGTTGCCTTAATTGTTGCTTTAATTTGCTTTTTGGTTGTAATTATATTTATTTTCATAGACAGGATCCATAATTTTTGACCTTTTAGGATTTCTTTTGTTGTTTAGCTAACAAGCGTCCTATAGAAAATTCTAGTGCTATTATTACTCATCATTTTCAGGTACTATAAATTTAGCCTATCATTGCACTTTTGAAGGTATCTAGATTGAAGAAAAAAAATAAAAAAATAAAAAAATGGAAGCCACTTCAAGAAGACGAGTTGAAAACATATGTGTGTTTTGTGGTACTAGTGTTGCTACTAAACCAAAATACATAGAAGCAGCACATGAATTGGGTCGAGTCTTAGCTGAAAAGAATATGCACTTAGTATACGGCGCATGCAATCTTGGACTAATGGGGATCATTTCAAAAGCTGCATAGGAAGGAGGCAGTCCAGTTATTAGAATCATCCTAAAACCCTTGGCGGAGGCAGTCTAGATAGGTCCATCAAACGGAGAGGAATTGATTGTACCGGGAATGTCTGATCGGCTGGTGGAAATGATTAACCGTGCTGATGCTTTTATTGCTTTTCCAGGTGGCTTGGGCACATTGGAGGAAATTTTTATGGTGCTATCTTGGGCGAACTTGAACATACACCATAAATGAATTGGGCTGTTTAACGTTGAGGGATTTTATGATTTTCTTTGTGTGTTTCTTGATGATGCCCGGAGAAATGGGTCCGTGACTAAACCTATGAAAAAACTTCTCTTTACTACCGGAACTGCCCCTGATCTAATTGATAAAAATCTTAGCATTTGAACCACAAATTGACCCTATCCTCTCCCAGATAAAATGGTCTGAGGATGATCGTGGTAAGAAGCGTCGGATAAATCTGGATCTTAACCTTTATTTTCATTTCTAGCTGTAGCATTTCAGCTAACTAGGTATGATCTTCTAAACTCATCTTCTACTGTTTAAGACATTTGGAACAATGTCTCATTTAGGTTTGGAGGAGGAGATTATTTAACTAGTATTTTGTTTTGTTATTTTTTTGTTTGATGTTTTTATTTTTTTTTAATTTTTAGTCCAAAATTTTTTCGAAAAAAAATAGAAAAATTTTCAAAATAAAAAATATATATTTTGTGTTTTTGCATTTTTATTTTGACTAAAATGGTGAAATTGGTGAAAGATAGTTATGCAAAGAGTTCCTACTCTTGATACGCATCTCAAACCCATTTTTGAAACAAGTTAATTTTTATTTTTTTCCTTTTAAATTATTTAATTTTTGAATTCTCCATAAAACTGACTAAAATAGATTTTCATATGCTTAGTTGGCAAGTATTATCAATATGCATGGTAACATACGGACATGAACTGTAATCGAAAATTTTGTAATATTCAATGCTCAAGTTTTATTGGAGGAAGCATATTGTAGGACACAAAAATCGACGATGCTGTTCTAGGCGCGCAGCTTAGTTGGGAGTACGGAGTAGCCCACGAGGGAGCTAAACCAGAGAAATAACATAGAGTCGCCACCCAGTGTGAACTGGGAAAATGTGATTTAAGGCCACACTCACCCCTCGCAAGGGAAGACCTCAAACTGTTGGGTTCAGAATGGTCCCTTACTTATGTCAGTTGTAATGATATGATTTGTGCAATAAACTAACTGAATCTACTCAACATGTATGCTCAAAGGTGACTTAGATCTAGTTCTCATTCGTGAAAGTAAATCTTACGTCTAAGTTTGCATGCTTCGAAAGTAAGTCATTATAACGGCAAGCATACAATATCACACAACGAACTAAATTATGCATAAATAAATAACATAATTATGCTTTAAAGTAAATGATATACTAAACCAAATCATGTTTTAATAATAAATGATGCACTAGCAACCTAATCATGCTCAAATACATGGTTGGATGAAACGAAATACATGTCTCTCAAGTGGTATATGGCATTGTATCCCGAGTACAAACCGTAATACCGTCCATTCAAATTCGGCTACGGAATTTACGTCCAAGTTTCCACCCGATATACCACAAAAGAGAACATGCATTCCATTCATCCGGAATTCACATCATGCCTCAATAAACGATTCTCATGCGATAATATATTAAAATAAAATAAAAAAGTGAAAGATAATAAATAAAAAGGTGCCCTCAGGTCTAACCTATTTTGTCAACTCTCGAAAGCGCGTTAGCTGTTTGGGCTACTGTTTTCACTGGGTTTCAATGTTGTTTGTGTTGTATTTTAAGGTCACTATTTTTTGGTAATTATGGGAATGTTTTGTGGGTTATTTGGACTGGTTTGGACTGCGGTTTTGGAAAGGTTTAGGGGGTGGTTCTTTCACTGTTTTGGCCAGTTTTTGGACTGTTCAGAGGGCGTTTTCAATGGTTAAATTTGTGACAAACTGGGCAATGAAACTGGGCAGTGTGCGGCACTTTAAGGGTGCTAGAGTATGAGCGGGTTAGATGTGCAGTGAGGTAGGGTTTGTCGCTGTGTTTGGCCAGAAAATTTGATGATTTGTGCGGCAGTTTCAGGGGATGGTGAAAGTGATATGTCGACGTGTTGATTATGTGAGTGGCGGCTAATGGATGAAGTGGCGAGTGGGCTGTGGCAATGCGTGGTCAGGGCTGCGCTAGTGAATCAGCGTGTGTGAATGGGCCAATTATCATGAGTGTGGCAGTGTGGGTGAAGGGGGGAAATTAACGTGGGCCTCGACCCTGGGATTTATTCCTGGATTTATTCCAAAACTTTGACGATGTATGTCTCGACCCTGGGGTTCATTCCCGATTCATTTCAAAACTCTACTGATGTGGGCCTCGCCCCTTTCCAAAACTCTGATGATGTGGGCCTCGGCCCTAAGATTCATTCTAAAACTCTGACGGTGCGGGCCTCGACCCTAGGATTTATTCCAAAACTCTGACAATGCGGGCCTCGGCCCTGGGATTCATTCCTGAAACTGTCATTGATACTGATGTGTCTCCATACCAGGAGTGCCATACCCGGAAAAACTGATAATGTGTGTCCATACTTGGAGTTCCATAATTGGCAAAACTGATACTAATAATGATATGGGCCTCGCCCCTAGAGTGCCATACCCGACAAGATTGATACTGATAAAGACGTGGGCCTCGCCCCCAGAGTGCCATACCCGACCAAGACTGATACTGATAATGATGTGGGCCTCGCCCTTAGAGTGCCATACCTGGCAAGACTGATACTGATTCTAATCATTCATTTCAATCTATTGTACGGCCTCTCACGAGATAATCCTGATAGCTAAACATATTTTCATCCTCAACGAATGCTTCGAGTCAAAACCTGAGAACCTTCAAAGTACTTGATACACTCAACTCCAATCGTCTGAATAGGTGATTTGAACTAGACTCCTAGTATGTGTGTGCCAAGGCTCTTTGGCAGCTTAATCCATAAGTAAGCTAACTCGATGATTTCGTCTCGGAGAATCGGATCAGTGGGTCTAACCAATCTAGATGTCTTGATCACACTCTGTGATTAGATCGTCATACTCAACATGATATGGTATTCTTCTCTTTTTTTCTTTGTCTCTTTCTCTTTATTATTTTCCATTTTTTTTTCTTTCTCTTTTTTGCTTTTTTTGACACACCTACCCTTTAAGGTAGCATTTCTGCTCATGGTGGTCCTAATACTCGCCCATTGGTAGCTTCACGCTTATCGGTTATAGGCAGTCTATTTTTTCTTTTCTTTTCATTGTAGAGAATTTTCTTTATTTCTAACCATATCATATATCATAGCATCAGTAAACCAGGGTGGACATCGAGGCAAATGGTCATTCACTGATCCACCATCTCTTCAACTAGTTATCTCGTCAACTACAAAGGCTTCTATTACTGAGATCCCGTACTCAAGTGCTCATTGAGTCTGGCCGAGATCAATCAATTCAGAATACCAGATGAGGGCATATCTCGCACTTATCATTTCTAAGGTTTCTTCTTACAGCAAACAATATCATCACCGGACATATGCCCAACTATCAAAAAGACTTCTCTCTCTTTTTTTTTCACTCACTCCACGAAATTCTTCCTTTCTATTACTGATAATGTGGGCTTCGCCCCCTGGGATCTATTCCCAAAACTCATGCCGATATGGGCCTCAACCTTGGGATTCGTTCCCGAAACTAACACCAATATGGGCCTCGACCCTGGGATTCTTTCCCGAAACTAACACCAATGTGGGCCTCAACCCTGAATCTGATACTGTGCTTTTACTATTTCTGATTGGCTTATCTTTGCCGCTTTCTCTTTTTCTTTTTCAAAATCTGTGAATATAAAACAAAACAAACACAAGAAGGAATGCAAAATATGTTACGTGTATGCATGCATGCATGAGTTTTCCTATCCCGTCGGGTTAGGTTTTCTGCCAACTCTGTTGGTGACTGCTCAGTCTCCTCTCCCTCAGACAAAGTACTGCTTTAATCTGTCTACGTTGATTAGCTCGGTGAACTCATTCCCCTTTAAATTTGACAGTCTCACTGCCCCGTTGCCAAATTTCTGAATGGTTATCCTATCTTTTCTGCTTGCTTCTTTCGAGGATTCCCCGTGTTTCTAAACATCGCTGAGTATCATAGTACCAGGGTTGAATGCTTTTGTTAAATATGCTCATGTTGTAGGTTGAAAGGAAGAGAATCAGGCAAGTAAGCGAAATGAACGTTTTTATTATCATTAAGAAAAGGTTCGAACAAATAGACAGAATCAATGTATTTTTTAAAAATGCAGGATTAAATAAACTAGGAGGAACAACTTCATCATTTGCAGCACTGTCTTCTTCCTCGGCCTATGGTTCTTCACCGTTGTCATCCCTTTTCCCCATGTAAGAAGTTGGGTGGTTGAGGGTTTGGAGGACAAAGGTTTCGGGCAAGCCGGAGTTGATCTTATAGGTGGGTGGTGGAACGAAGTGGTAGTTGGGTAGAGGGTTACCGTGTGTGTTGGGCTGTTCTTTCTATGGGTCAGGTATTTTGTGGGTGTCAATGAGGTCTTGGATCTCGTGCTTAAGGGGGGAGCAGTTTTCAGTTTTGTGACCCTTTTGTTGGTGGAAGTAACAGTATAAGTTCAAGTCAAGGTAATGTGGCACAAGGTTTGGAAGTGGTTTAGGTTCTAAGGGTTTTAGGAGCCCTTGCATCTTCAGCTTTTCAAACACCTTCGATAGAGGCCTACCCAGGTTGGAGAATCACCTGTTTCTGATGGTAGTGACCTCGGCACTAGCGGGCTTGGTTTCAGAAGGCCCCCCAAAAGTCCTCCTATTCCGGCCATAAAACTTTCTGTTCTTAGCCTCTTCCTCCTCAATATCCATAACAGTCTCTCTCAGTTGTCGGAAATCAGCAATCATCGAAGTCATCCTCCTCAGCTTACCATAAATAGAGGGCTTGGTGCCCTTGATGATCATTTTGATCTGGTCCTTCTCCGAGGGCCGAGTCTGTATTTTCAAAAGATGGCTTCTCCAGCGATCAACAGAATCTTTTGAAACTTTCCTCCAATTTTGCTTGGTATTCTCCGAGTCCCGAAGCGACAAGTCTATCTCCAAAACCGTAACATACTGCTTTCAGAAGGCATCAGCTAGTTCTTTCTAATCATTCTTAAAATTTCTCTCAAGGCTGTGATACCACACTACAGGTGCCCCCTCGAGCGACATCCCTAACATCTTCTGAACTTGGCACTGTGACAAGCTCAGTGAACTTATTATCGAGACATATTGCTGAAGATGGACCCTGGGGCACCCATTCCCATTGAATTTGGCTATGTCGGGCATTTTAAACTGAGCCGACTGTTGCTCCTCAAAGGTCATCGCCTCATAATCCAATAAGTCCTCATTCTTGCCTTTTAGTTTACGGGTAACTGACTCCACATGATCACAGAGTTTCTGTATCTCAGCTTGAGACCCGATATTCTCCCTGGCGCATATTCAGCCATATCATCATCAAACACAGAGATATCATTATTCAATCCACTCGGAGGGCCCTCACGCCTCTCATTTTTAGATCCTCCCACAGCGTGGGGCATAGCCATATTAGACACAGCAACAGTCAAAGCTTGCAGTTGCTCAGTAACCTTGGTGAGATTGGCTTCAAGCTGATTCATACGAGATCCCTTATTGACTGATTAACTCATGTTTACTGATGGCCTTTTGATTAGTCTCCCATCTTCCCTAGCCCAACGGGAATCTATGGTGTCTCTTTTAAGATCGTGTGTTAGCGTGTATGCGTGCAATTTATGTAATATATAAGCCCATAAAAATTTTATACTAATTGGCCCATTATCATTTTAATACGTTCGATCATACTATTGTGCGGTGCAAACTTGTCTCAGTTGAAAAGGCCCAACAGGTTTACACTTTTGCGATAACATGGCCAAACGACTTCAAATGATGAGAGACCCAAACACAAAATGGCCCATCGATATTTCAGAAGCTTTTGGCCTAATTGTCAAAAGACATGAACTCGTCCTAGTTTAAATCGCCCAACAAGTTCACATCTTTTGACAAAAGGTCTAACTGGATCCAAATGACGACGGTCCAAAACATAAACACAAAATAAATAATTTCTATTAGTTCTACGACTAAGGTTCTCATATGGGTTTACATGGGTGCAGACAAAGGCTCTCATTGACGAAGGATTGCCCAAAACTAGGACTCCTCACTCAAGGGTTCAAGCGACCAAGTGAGCGCACCTTTTTTATACCTTACGGTACGTGCCAACGATTTAAGATGCGTGACTGACTGTCAAATAGATTTCCCATTGTAGATTCCCTAGATGGAGGGTGGAGCGAACTCTTTTAAATACCTAAGTCTCTTTGGCTCTTATCGCTTGGTGATAGGAATAAACAACGAGTCCTCCAAATTAGTCCATCACAGTAAGCTACGAGTACATGATTATCTAGGTGCCTTCACAGCTTTTCCTTATAGAAAGTGCCTTTGATTAAACCTCTTTAACCCATAATAGACATGATTGACTAAAGCACAAATCATAATCACTACAAGATATTATTTCGGGGCCAATTCTCTATCCCCAGTGGAGTCGGCAGACTGTAGGACACAGAAATCGGTGATGCTGTTCTAGGCTCACGGCCTAGTTGGGAGTACGGAGTATCCCGCAGGGGAGCTAAACTAGAGAAATAACATAGAGTCACCACCCAGTGTGAACCGGGAAAATGTGATTTAAGGCCGCACTCACCCCTCGCAAGGGAAGACCTCAAACAGTTGGGTTATGAATGGTCTCTTACTTATGTCACTTGTAATGATATGATTTGTGTAATAAACTAACCGAATATACTCAACATGTATGCTCAAAGGTGACTTAGATCTAGTTCTCATTCATTAAAGTAAATCTTACATCTAAGTTTGCATGCTTCGAAAGTAAGTCATTATAACGACAAGCATACACTATCACACAACGAGCATGTCGAATCATCAAACACAAAGAACAAATAAATAACTACCTAAACAAAATGTAAATTAAATTCTTAATGCAAAATCAAAAAACCAAATCATGCATAAATAAATAACATAATCATGCTTAAAAATAAACGATATACTAAACCAAATCATGCTTTAATAATAAATGACGTACTAGCAACCTTATCATGCTCAAATAAATGGTTGGATGAAACGAAATTCATGTCTTTCAAGTGGTAGGTTGCATTGTATCCCAAGTGCAAACCGTAATACCGTCCATTCGGATTCGGCTACGGAATTTAAGTCCGAGTTTCCATCCGATATACCACAAAAGAGAACACGCATTCCGTTCATCCGAAATTGACATCATGCCTCAATAAATGATTCTCAAGCGATAATATAATAAAATAAAATAAAAAATTAAAGATAATAAATAAAAAGGTGCCCTCAGGTCTAACCTATTTTGTCTTCTCTCAAAAGCACGTTACACGGCCGTCGGAAGGGTCGATATTCCGTAACTTTTCTGGTTCACTAATCCAACATTTTTCCTCGTTGTTTCGCTATTTGGGCTACTGTTTTCACTCCGTTTCACTGCAGTTTGTGTTGTATTTTCTGGTCACTATTTTTTGGTAATTAGGGGACTGCTTTGTGGGTTATTTGGACTGGTTTGGGCTGCGGTTTTGGAAGGGTGTAGGCATTGTATTTTTGCATGTGAAACCCGATGATGAGCCTCATTTGGAGGCACTATCTTTTAAGTCGCGAAAATCGCGGAAAATGGACGTCGGAAGGGAAGAGTCAAGAATTGACGTTTTATTGGATTTAGTTCACGTGTTTAGTTTCGGGTTCGCTGTTGGACCTCCATTTTAAGACTTAACCAAGCCCATCTCATCCAAGCCCAATCCAAAGAAATAATTAATATATGTCACAAATTAAAATAATTAAAACATTTAAAACACATGTCACAAATTTTAAATTAAATACGCAAATTAAATTGAAATTAAACCAAATTTAATTAAAACGAATTAAAGTGGAATTAAATTAATATCTAATTAAAATAAATAAATAACTAAATTGAAATTAAACTAAAACAAATTAAATAATAAATCATATACCAATTAAAATAAAACATTAAATAAAATCATAAAATCTAAATAATAACCTACCAAAATAATAAAAAAACTTACACAAAATAAAGAAATTACATGCCGAATTAACACAAATCAAATAAATCTATTCCTAATTTAATTAAATCACAAACCAATTTAAGAAATTCCCACTAAAAAAATAATTATTCTTTCCCTAAATAAACCAATTAAATCCATCATTTAATTAAAATAAATCTCTCCTTATAATTGATTTTTTTCCTTTCTAAAATCCCATGCAAACCCTACATCCTATCACTATATAAAGAACCACATATTGCAACCATCTTCCCCTCTCTCAGCCTCCCACCTCACACGGCACAAGCAAAAACAAATCAAAAAAAAAAACCAGTCTTCAAACCCCAAGCCTCAGCCTCTCTCTAATCTCCATGGCAACCTCAAAACAAAACAAAAAAAATACAAACCCTAATCTCTTATTCACTCTCTACTACACGGCAAAACAACACAGAAAAAATGATGAAATAAGTAAACCCTAAGTGCTCAAGTCCCCCACGGCTGCTCTCAAAACCCCCTCAGCCCTCAATCTCTCCTAGCTAAGATCCATGCACGACAGAACAGAATAGAAAACCCTCATCAGCCACGCCAAAAATTGTACACAAAGCCTAGCATTCAAAGCCCCCTTCACGTTTCAACGCAACACCTCAGCCCACTAACCTTCACTGACTGCTACCTTCACGCCAAAACTTCAACACATTCACGCCTCAATTACACACACTACATGCTACGCACCTGAGCCAATAGTCACGTACCCATAATTTTCCCGTTCACACCTATAAACCACACAGCCTGACGCACAAGACACTAGCGCCCAGCTCACGGACCTTCAAAGCCATTAAACGCTCCCATGCAGTCCCCAAATTAACCGAAAAAACTGCACCCAACTACCTGAAACAGCCCCTGGTTCTCATGCCAAAATACCCTTAAAATCAGACCTAACTCACGCCATTCACAGCCTTGACCTGCACCCTAAAAACAGCTAGTAATCCCCCCTGAAACAGACGCATATTACCCTCACAAACATTCAAAACAGTAGCTCTAATACACCTGAACAGTGAGTAGAAAATACATCACATGCAGTAGCGAAACAGAGGTAAAACAGCGACCAAAATAGCGAAACAGTGAGAAAAGACATCGAACCAGTGAACCGGAAGAGTTGCGGATTATTAGCCCTTCCGACGGACTTGGAACGCGCTTCCGAAAGTCAACATAAAAAGGTTAGACCTTAGGGTATTTTTCACATCCGTTTTCAGTCGTATTTTTATTATTTATTGAGTTTCGTTTGCATGATTATTATGGATTGATGCATGATTGTGGCCCTTGATTAAAATGAAAAATGTGTCGCCTCTCGTGGTATATAGGATGGAAACCCGGACGTAAATTTCATAGCCGATTCCGAATGGACGGTAGTATGATCTGCACTCGGGATACAACTCCACGTACCACTTGAGCAAATGATGCATATTTTGTTTTATATTGTTTTGATGTGTTTATTATTCATTATTTAATTTCCGCATATTACTTGTTAGCGTAATGATATGATCGAGCGCATTGGCTTAGTAAGTGTGATGAAAGGTCCTCTAATTGAAGGGGTTAAAATCCTTTACCAAGATGCTTCGCCGCGCTGGTCAATGTATATTCGATTAGATGTGAGATATGTTCAATCGGCTATACGAAATCCGATATTTTTACATTTACCTTTTTGTTTCATATATATGCATTGAGATAAGCGCATGGGCTTAGTAAGTGCGATGAAAGGTCCTCTAATTGAAGAGGTTAAAAATCCTTTACCACAATGCTTCACTGCGCCGGACGATGTGTATTTGATTGGATGTAAGACATGTTCAATCGGGTATACGAAATCCGATATCTTTGTATTTACTTTTGTTTCATATATATATGCATTGAGATAAGTGCATGGGCTTAGTAAGTGCAGTGAAAGGTCCTCTAATTGAAGAGGTTAAAATCCTTTACCACGATGCTTCACCGCGCCGGGTATCTTTGTATTCACTTTTGTTTCATATGTATGCATTGTGTTGTGTGCGCATGGGCTTAGTTAGTGGAATTAAAGGTCCTCCACTTGGAGGGATAAAAACCCTACGGTCTACCTTTACCGCAATACTTCGCCGCGCTTTGTTATTTACTTTTCGTTATGTGTTATTTATTTATCATTCGAACATTACTATTTCATTCATGCATTTTATTTGTTGCACGTTATCATGCATGCATGCGCATGGGCTTAACTAGGGTGGGTTAAAGGTCCTCTATTTGAGGGAAAATGCCTTAAGGCTACCTTACCACGATGTTTTGCCGCGCTGTGTATTACGCGAGTTATCGCTGTTTTGGAAAATATCATTTTATTCATGCATTTTGTTTCTATTAATTATGCAATGTTTTGCCGTGCTTTCTTTTCCATATTATTCATTTATATGACATCTCATTGCATAATCTTGCATCACATATAACATGCTTAATTGAAAATTTGTAATAGTTACATGAGTATAGGCACACATTGCATTTCTCTTCTTCTTGGTATTCCTTTCTTTCACTCATGTTAGCCACATTCTTTGGCGTTACATCATGGCACGTTTATCTTTAATATACGGATGTATCTTTAATTGTTCCTCTTTTGTGTATTTGAATTTGTATCTTTTATCCTTTCATGTCATGCGCTTGTTTTAACTCCGTTTATTATGTGGTTATTTTGATCTTATTTCACATGCTTTTGTAATGCGCTTATAACACGATATGCTCGCTGTTACTTTGATTTCCTTTATAGTGCATGCCAATACTGCCATAGTTGCTTGTGTTTATGTTTGCATGAATATTGAATTCCTATGATGTAATATGTTTGCTATTGAAAAAAGATTTATCCTCATGCATGTGAACTTAGGATTATGGTGCACTCTTGGAAATAAATGTTATTTAGGCTTGATTAAATTATTACGCAAATCCTTTCATTACAAGTGACATAAGTAAGGGACCATTCCGAACTCAATGGTTTGAGGTCTTCCCTTGTGAGGGTTGAGTGCGGCCTTAAATCTCATTTTCCCGGTTCACACCGGGGGGCGACTCTATCATTCTCTGGTTTAGTCCCACGTGGCTACTCCGTACTCCCAACCGGGCCGCGAGCCCTGAACAACTTGCGTCACCCCGGTTTCCTGTGTCACCACAGTCTGGCGACTCCACTAGGGATAGAGAATCAGCCCCAAAATATTGTCTTGTAATGTTTGGATTTTTGTTTTAATTGACCATTTCTATAGTGGATGAAATGGGGTTTGATTAAAGACATTTTAAGGCTAGGTAACGGTTTGGTGTCTTCCTTCATTCACTACCTTTCGAGGAAAAGCTGTGGAGGCACCTAAATAGTCAATACCCTTGGCCTGTTGTGACAGACTAATTTGGAGGACTTGTTGCTTTTTCCTATCACCAAGCGATAAGAGCCTAAGAGGTTTGGGTACTTAAGAGAGCCTCGCTCCACCCTCCATATGGGGAATCTACAACGGGAAATCCATTCGATAGTTAGTCACACGCCATGACTTGTTGGCACGTACTTTTATGGTATAAAAAAGGTGCGCTCACTTGGTTGCTCGAACCCTTGAGTGGGGAGACCTAGTTGTGGGCAATCCTTCGCCAGCAAGAGTCATTGTCTATACTCTCACGAACCCACCCATAGACCAGGGTTGTATGGCTAAAGTAACAATTATTTCCTTGAGCATGTGCTTGTGGACCATCCTCATTTGGATGCAGTTGGACTTTTTGTCAGAAATACGAACTTGCTGGGCCATTTAAACTGGGACGAGTTCGTATCCTATGACCATTAGGCCCAAAGCTTCTGAAATGTTGATGGGCCACCTTGTAGAATTTACTGTTTTATGCTTGAATTATCTTTATGCTTTTGTTTGGGAACATCGTCGTTTGGATCTATTTGGACCATTTGTCATAGGGTATGGGCTTGTTGGGCCATTTAAACTGGGACAAGAACGTATCTTATGACGATTGGGCCAAAGGCCTCTAAATGTTGATGGGCCATTTTTGTGCTTGTGTTCGAAACATTACCATTTGGATTTAGTTGGGCTCCTTGCCATGAGATGCGAACTCGTTGGGCCATTTAAATTGGGACGAGTTCACTCATATGACATTCAGCCCAAAAGCTTCTAAAATGATAATGGGCCGATTTGTTTGAAAATTTTAATTGATTTAGTATGTTCTATATGTTACATGCATCTCATGCACCTCATACATACATACATCATGTTAACACCCTCTATGTCTCATAAAGGCATCATAGATTCCCGTTGGGTTAGGGAAGAGAAACACTTTCTAAAAGATGGTAAAAGGCATGAGTACATCAGAGAATGAGGTATCCCGTATGGATTGGTTTGATAACAGTCTCGCCAAATTTACTGAACAGTTACAAGCTTTGACTACTGCTATGGCAAAGATGACTGTGCCCCATACTGGGGGAAATCTTGAAAATGTAAGGTGTGAGGAGCCTCCGAACAGATTGGGGGATGATATCCCCACTTTTGATGATGATATGACTGAATGTACCACTGGGAGAACAGTTGGGTCTCAGGCAGAATTGCAGAAACTCCGTGACCAGGTAGAGTCTGTTACCCGTAAGATGAAGGGTAAGGACGAAGAGTTACTGGATTATGAAGCGATGACTTTTGAGGGACAGCTGCCTGCTTAGTTCAAGATGCCGGATATGGCCAAGTTCAATGGGAGTGGGGATCCGAGGGTCCATCTCCGCCAGTACGTTGCAGTTATAAGTGCAGTGGGCTTATCGAAGCGTCAGGTGCAGAAAATGTTCGGAATGTCACTTGAGGGGGCATCACAACCTTGAGAAAAAGGTCAAAGAAGATTGGAAGGATTGGTAGATGCATTTTTAAAGCAGTATGTTACAGACTTGGAGATTGATTTGTCACTCCGTGATTTAGAGAATACTAAGCAAAAGCCGGAGGAGAGCTTCAAAGAGTATGTAGATCGCTGGAGAAGCCAGCTCCTGAAGATGCAGACTAGGCCCTCAGAGAAGGACCAGATCAAGATGATTATCAAGGGTACTAAGCCCTCCATTTATGGCAAGATGAGGAGGATGACCTCCATGATTGGTGACTTTCAACAGTTGCGGGAGACTGTCATGGATATTGAAGAAGAAGAAGCTGAGAACAGAAAGTTCAATGGTCAAAATAGGAGAACTTTTGGGGGGGCTTCTGAGACCAAGCCCTCTGCTGCCGAGGTCACTACCGTCAAGAACAGGCGATTCTCCAATCTTGATAGACCTTTGTCAAAAATATTTGAAAAGCTGAAAATGCAAGGACTTCTAAAACCTTTGGAACCTAGGCCATTTCCGAACCCTGTGCCACCATACCTCAACCTAAACCAGTATTGTTACTTCCATCAAGAAAAAGGCCATGACACCGACAACTGCACCCGCCTTAGGCATGAGGTCCAAAACCTCATTGACTCCCATAAAAAACCCAATCCAGAAAAAGAACAACCCAACACACACATGAACCCTCAACCATAAAGCCACTCAACCACCCAGGCTTCTTGTATTGAGATAAAGGATAACAGTGAAGAACCATAGGCCAAGGAAGAAGTCAATATGATGAAGTTATTCCTCATAGTTTATTTGATCCTGTATTTTTAAGATAGACTTTAATTTAGTCTACATGTTCGAACCATTTTTTTTGAAGGATAATAAAGACGTTTATTTCGCTGAATCTCTTCTACAATATGAGTATATTTGAGAAAAGCATTCAACCTTGGTACTATAAAATTTAGTGATGTTCAGAAACACGGGGAATCCTCGGAATAAGCAAGAAGAAAAGATAAGATAGCCATTCAGAAATTGGGAAATGAGGCAGTGAGACTATCAGACTTGTAAGAGAATGAGTTCACCGAGCCAATCAGAGCAGATAGATTGAAGCAGTGCTTTACTTGAGGAAGAGAAGAATGGTCAGCAAGGGAATTGGCAGAAGACCTAACCCAACGGGATGGAAAACTCATTCACACATGCATGCATACACGTAACATATTTTGCATTCCTTTTTGTGTTTTGTGTTTGTTTTGTATTCACAGGTTTTGAAGAAGAAAAAGAGAAAGCAGCAAATGAAAGCCAATCAGAGGCATCAATATGACATCAGTAGTTTGGGGATGAGTCCCAGGGTTGAGACCCATATCAGTATCAGTCTGGGGGCGAGGCCCACCTCAGAACCAGTTTGGGGGCGAGGCCCCACACCAGTATCAGTTTGGGTCGAACCCTATATCAATATCGGTTTGGGGGGCGAGGCCCACATCAGTATCAGTCTGGGAGTGAGGCCCACCTCAGTACTAGTTTGGGGGCGAGGCCCACATCAGTATCAGTTTTAGGGCGAGGCCCATATCAGTATCTGTTTGGGGGCGAGGCGGCCCACATCAGTATCAGTATTGGGGCGAGCCCCACAGTCAGCTCAGATCAGGGATAAAGCCCACATTCAGCAAACAGAGGAACAAAGCCCACTTTCAAAATAGTTCGGGAATAAAGCCTTATCTTGAAATAGTTCGGGAATACAGCCCAGGGGAGTAAAGCCCTATCTTGACACTGTTCAGGAATACAGCCTAGAGGAATAAAGCCTCATCTCAGTACAGTTCGGGAACAAGGCCCAGAGGAACAATGTCTACTTTCAAAGCAGCTCAGGAACAAAGCCTATGGGAATAAAGCCATATCTCAACAGTTTTGGAATAAGGCCCAGGGGAATAAAGCCCTATCTATAGACAGTTTGGGAACAAGGCCCAGGGGAATAAAGCCCTACCTCTACACAGTCAACAGTTCGAGAATAAAGTCTCTCATTGAAACAGTTCGAGAATAAAGCCCATGAGAATAAAGCTATCCCTCAGTACAGTTCGGGAATACAGCCCAAGAGAACAAAGCTCTCCCTTAACAAAGCTCGGAAACAAGGCCCAAGGGAATAAAGCCCACTTTGAAAGTAGTTCGGGAACAAGGCCCAAGGGAATAAAGCCACAGTTCGGGAATAAAGCCTAGAGGAATAAAGCTCACTTTCAAAACAGCGCGAGAATAAAGCCCTCTCTCAATACAGTTTGGGAACAAAGCCCAAAGGTCAAAGTATCTCAGCACAACAGGCAAGTCAAGTGGCTGCTGGCGAGCCAGGTAAGTAAAAATGCATTGCATAGACTTTGACAGGATTGTCACTGTCACACACTGCACAAGTCCCATCAAAGTGGGGGCGACTGTAGGCATTGCATTTTTGTATGTGAAACCCGATGTTGAGCCTCATTTGGAGGCACTATCTTTTAAGTCGTGGAAAACGGACGTCGGAAGGGAAGAGTCAAGAATTGACGTTTTGTTGGATTTAGTTCACGTGTTTAGTTTCGGGTTCGCTGTTGGACCTCCGTTTTAAGACTTAACCAAGCCCATCTCATCCAAGCCCAATTCAAAGAAATAATTAATATATGTCACAAATTAAAATAATTAAAATATTTAAAACACATGTCACAAATTTTAAATTAAATACACAAATTAAATGAAATTAAACCAAATTTAATTAAAACGAATTAAAGTGGAATTAAATTAATATCTAATTAAAATAAATAAATAACTAAATTGAAATTAAACTAAAACAAATAAATAATTAAATCATATACCAATTAAAATAAAACATTAAATAAAATCATAAAATCTAAATAATAACCTACCAAAATAATAAAAATACTTACACAAATTAAAGAAATTACATGCCGAATTAACACAAATCAAATAAATCTATTCCTAATTTAATTAAATCACAAACCAATTTAAGAAATTCCCACCAAAAATATAATTATTCTTTCCCTAAATAAACCAATTAAATCCATCATTTAATTAAAATAAATCTCTCCTTATAATTGATTTGTTTCCTTTCTAAAATCCCATGCAAACCCTACATCCTATCACTATATAAACAACCACATATTGCAACCCTCTTCCTCTCTCTTGGCCTCTCACCCCACACGGCACAAGCAAAAACAAAGCAAAAAAAAACCATTCTTCAAACCCCAACCCTCAGCCTCTCTCTAATCTCCATGACAACCTCAAAAACAAAAGAAAAAAAAATACAAACCCTAATATCTTATTCACTCTCTACTACACGGAAAAACAACACAGAAAAAATGAAGAAATAAGTAAACCCTAAGTGCTCAAGTCCCCCACGGCTGCTCTCACAACCCTCTCAGCCCTCAATCTCTCCTAGCTAAGATCCATGCACGGCAAAACAGAATAGAAAACCCTCAACAGCCACGCCAAAAATTGTACACAAAGCCTAGCATTCAAAGCCCCCTTCACATTTCAACGCAACACCTCAGCCCACTAACCTTCATTGACTGCAACCTTCACGCCAAAACTTCAACACCTTCAAGCCTCAATTACACACACTACATGCTACGCACCTGAGCCAATAGTCACGTACCCATAAATTTCCCCTTCACACCTATAAATCACACAGCCTGACGCACAAGCCACTAGTGCCAAGCTCACTGACCTTCAAAGCCCTTAAACGCTCCCATGCAGTCCCCGAATTAACCCAAAATATTGCACCCAAACTGCCTGAAATAGCCCATGGTTCTCACGCTAAAATACCCTTAAAATCATCCATAACTCACTCCATTCACAGCCTTGACCTGCACCCTAATAAAAGCCAGTAATCCCCCCTAAAACAGACGCATATTACCCTCACAAACACTCAAAACAGTAGCTCTAATTCACCTGAACAGTGAGTAGAAAATACATCACATGCAGCAGCGAAACAGAGGTAAAACAGCGACCAAAATAGCGAAACAATGAGTAAAGACATCGAACCAGTGAACCGGAAGAGTTGCGGATTATTAGCCCTTCCGACGAACTTGGAACACCACTTCTGAAAGTCAACGTAAAAAGGTTAGACCTGAGGGTATTTTTCACATCCGTTTTCAGTCTTATTTTTATTATTTATTGAGTTTTGTTTGCATGATTATTATGGATTGATGCATGATTGTGGCCCTTGATTAAAATGAAAAATGTGTCGCCTCTCGTGGTATATAGGATGGAAACCCAGACGTAAATTTCATAGCCAATTCCAAATGGACGGTAGTATGATCTGCACTCAGGATACAACTCCACGTACCACTTGAGCAAACGATGCATATTTTGTTTCATGTTGTTTTGATGTGTTTATTATTCATTATTTAATTTCCGTATATTACTTGTTAGCGTAATGATGTGATCGAGCGCATGGGCTTAGTAAGTGTGATGAAAGGTCCTCTAATTGAAGGGAAATCCTTTACCACGATGCTTCGCCGCGCCGGTCAATGTATATTCGATTAGATGTGAGATATGTTCAATCGGGTATATGAAATCCGATATTTTTACATTTACCTTTTTGTTTCATATATATGCATTGAGATAAGCGCATGGGCTTAGTAAGTGCGATGAAAGGTCCTCTAATTGAAGAGGTTAAAAATCCTTTACCACGATGCTTCACCACGCCGGACGATGTGTATTCGATTGGATGTAAGACATGTTCAATCGGGTATATGAAATCCGATATCTTTGTATTTACTTTTGTTTCATATATATATATGCATTGAGATAAGCGCATGGGCTTAGTAAGTGCAGTGAAAGGTCCTCTAATTGAAGAGGTTAAAATCCTTTACCACGATGCTTCGCCGCGCCGGGTATCTTTGTATTCACTTTTGTTTCATATGTATGCATTGTGTTGTGTGCGCATGGGCTTAGTAAGTTGGATTAAAGGTCCTCCACTTGGAGGGATAAAAACCCTACGGTCTACCTTTACCGCAATACTTCGCCGCGCTTTGTTATTTACTTTTCGTTATGTGTTATTTATTTATCATTCAAACATTACTATTTCATTCATGCATTTTATTTGTTGCACGTTATCATGCATGCATGCGCATGGGCTTAACTAGGGTGGGTTAAAGGTCCTCTATTCGAGGGAAAATGACTTAAGGCTACCTTACCACGATGTTTTATCGCGCTATTTATTACGCGACTTATCGCTGTTTTGTAAAATATCATTTTTTTCATGCATTTTGTTTCTATTCATTATACAATGTTTTGCAGTGCTTTCTTTTCCACATTATTCATTCATATGACATCTCATTGCATAATCTTGGATCACATATAACATGCTTAATTGAAAATTTGTAGTAGTTACATGAGTATAGGCACACATTGCGTTTCTCTTCTTCTTGGTATTCCTTTCTTTCACTCAAGTTAGCCACATTCTTTGGCGTTACATCATGGCACGTTTATCTTTAATATACGGATGTATATGTAATTGTTCCTCTTTCGCGTATTTGAATTTGCATCTTTTAACCCTTCATGTCATGCGCTTGTTTTGACTCCGTTTATTATGTGGTTATTTTGATCTTATTTCATATGCTTTTATAATGCGCTTATAACACGATATGCTCGCTGTTACTTTGATTTCCTTTATATTGCATGCCAATACTGCCATAGTTGCTTGCGTTTATGTTTACATGAATATTGAATTCCTATGATGTAATATATTTGCTATTGAAAAAAGATTTATCCTCATGCATGTGAACTTAGGATTATGGTGCACTCTTGGAAATAAGTGTTATTTAGGCTTGATTAAATTATTACGCAAATCCTTTCATTACAAGTGACATAAGTAAGGGACCATTCCGAACCCAACGGTTTGAGGTCTTCCCTTGCGAGGGGTGAGTGCGGCCTTAAATCTCATTTTCCTGGTTCACACCGGGTGGCGACTCCATCATTCTCTGGTTTAGTCCCCCGTGGCTACTCCGTACTCCCAACCGGGCCGCGAGCCCGGAACAGCATGCGTCGCCCAGGTTTCCTGTGTCACCAAAAAGGTTTAGCAGACGGTTTTTGTCACTGTTTTAGACAGTTTTTGGACTGTTCAGGGGGTATTTTCAAGGATTAAATTTGTGGCAAATTGGGCAGTGAAACAGGGCAGTGTGCGCCAATTTAAGGGGGCTATACAGTGAGCGGTTTAGGCTTGCAGTGAGGTAGTGTTTGGGTAAAAAATTTGATGATTTGTGCAGCAGTTTCAGGGGATGGTGAAAGTGATATGCGGACGTGTTGATTATGTGAGTGAGGGCTAATGGATGAAGTGACGTGGCTGTATGGGCTATTTGTGGGCTACGTGAATTGGTAATTGGTTGCTGCGGGAGTGGGGTTTAGGTGCGGCAATGGGGAGAAAGCTTGGGAGTCTATACGCGTGAGTATGCTACGCTATTTTCTTGGTGTTTTTTTTTTATGAGAATGAACTGGGGTCTCTAAGGTTAGTTAAGGGTCCTTTTATAGGCAAATGAGGGGTAATCCTTGTGCGAATAGGGAAAAGATTTGTGTATTAATGGGGATATCTTTAATTTGATTTGATTTTTATAGGCAAATGAGGGGTAATCCTTGTGCGAATAGGGAAAAGATTTGTGTATTAATGGGGATATCTTTAATTTGATTTGATTTTTTTTCTCTTTTGATTATGGATATGATTTGATTTGTATCTTTTAATTAGAGAATGTAATTTAAGTGGATTAGGAAAGTATTTGATGGGATTTAATTGTATCTTTTAATTAGGGAAGGGGATCTATGAGATTTCTTTAATTTAGGAAGGGGATTTGTGTTGATTTTAGCATGTGTTTAATGTGTTTTTATTATTTTAGGAAGGTATATTGGGCGTGTGGGCTTAAGTCTTTGGGCGTGTGGGCTTGGTCGATTTAGTGGGCTTGGTGTGTGGTTTAGTGATGTGTGGGCTTGGTGAGTGTCTTGTGGGGGTTTGGGCTAAGGGTGTGTTTTAAAACGGAGGCCCAACAAGTGAACCCGAAGCTAATCCAGCGAATTAAATCCAACAATGCGTCAATTCTTGACTTTTTCCTTCTGACATCTGTTTCCCGCGGCTTCCACAATTAAAGAGGTAGTGTCTTCATGCAAGACTCATCATCAGGACTTATATGAAAAAATAGAGTGCCTACACATATCAAAAAGTGATGGGGAAAGAAAAAGAAAAAAAAGAAAAAAAAGTGTGTGAAAAAAAAACATCTGAAATCCGAGTTTTTAAGTCTGTAAGGCTGTCTTAACACTTATTGCCCTAAAACCAACTGGTTTGGGAGTCACTGATCCAAAGCTCGTTACATGGATCAAAGATGTTGCCACACACACACACACACACACACACACACACACACACATATATATATATATATAAGAAGTTCGAGTAATTAAGTCTGTAAGGGTGTCTTAACACTTGGTGCCCTAAAGCCAATTGGTTTGGGAGCCACCGATCCAAAGCTCGCTATATAGATGGAAGATATCGTATATAAATAAAAATTAAAATCAGGAAAATCCAGAAAAATCCGGAAAATCCGAAAAAAATATTTCATTGCTACAAAAAGTTGTGAATTCTGATAAAACTGTAGGACAAAAATATTACTCTCTTATCAACTACATTTGTGACTGTTGTGGGAAAAAAATGAATTGATTAATATTATGTTGGATGTGTATATGAAGAATGGTAATTATAATCGGAGAATTTACTTATTTGGCAATTTAGAAAGAAACAAAACAATTGGTAACTTGGAGGAGAAGTTTCACTTGATTAGTCACCAACTTCTTTATTCTCTTTTCTCTTGTCTTTTTGCTTTTGTGTGTGTTAGTTTTACTATATTTTTACTTTTATCAAACGTTTATGGGTATCATTGATGTAAGCCCTCACGAGACTACAATTCGTCCACTAGGGACACCTAGGGGTTTAAAGGCTCGTTGCATATGCTAAACGCAATCATGATCCCTACGAAAGTGGATTAACTTAATTTTATTTTAAAAATATTTATGTTATGTTATTTTGTTGTTTTGCTCGAGGACTAGCAAAATGTTGGGTTTGGGGGTGTGATGAGTGGTAATTATATCAGTATTTCCCACTTATTTAACCTAATATTTTATATAGTTTCTCAAATTTTATGAACGTTTTGATGTGTTTTTATTTATTTTAGAGATTAAAATAATATTTGGACTTAATGGAATCAACTAGGTGCTAAAATGATGAGATCCGGAGAAAAAAAAGGGTCAAAAATGAAAATTTTTTGCACGCGTCACGAAGTGCAATCCTAATTTTCAATTTTGCGCAAGTTTCCAATTTTGGCCATAACTTTTTCATTCGATATCCGATTGAGCTGATTCAAGTCACAGATTAAAGAATACGCAACGATCTATAACTTTGAGGAACAAAATAATTTGGAATTCCGAATATTTCATGACCGAAATTGATGAACAATCCGAAATTATGTTATGTTTAATTACAAGTATGTTTGGTGGAGTGTTTTGTGTCATGTTTGGTGCCTTGTTTGGTGCCATGTTTGGTGGAGTGTTTTTTGGAGTGTCTTATGGCATGTTTGGTGGAGCAATTCGTGGAGCAATCGGTGGAGAAATTGGTGTTTAGTAGTAGTTCTTCTTCTTCTCTTTTCTTTTATGTTTAGTAGTTAGATTTTTGCTGGGGAAGGGTGATGCTTTTATTTTTTTAATTTAGATTAATCTTCTTTAATTATAATATAGAAATTATAATTCAAATTAAAAGAATTACCGTCTTAATGGCTGGGTTTCTTTATTTGACATAATGTAACACCGCCTATATGGCCGGTCTTTAGGTGACAGATAATTACCACCTATATGGCTGGTTTATGAACAAATAATAATACCTCCTTTATGGCTGGTCAGACTTAATTAAAATCTGACTTAATGAGGATACCATCTATATGGTCGATCGGTAATATCACAGATAAATTCTGTATTATAATAAGGGAGATTTCTAAATTAGGAATAGTAAAGGTGGATCCCCCAACCTCCAGCATTTTATTTTTATTCTAGGGTAGTGATGATTTTCTTTTTATCCACACTTAATAATTGATTTTATTTTTAGGTATAATTGTTTAGTTTGTTTATTGAGTCTTAAGATTAATGCTTCTTGTTAATTTGCCATTAATAAGATTGATTTGGTAAACTTAAAATGAACTTGGAAAAGGGATTTTAGGTGTCAACCTTAGATTCAATAGCTCACGATCTTCCTTGAGGATAGATAACACTTTAATAGATTTTTTTACAAGATAGGAATATACCGGTCGGGCGTGGGTAGCCATAATTGGAACTTGACCTTAATGAATCCAGGTATTTTGGTTGATATAGGTATATGGTTCAATTGGATTATACTGGGTATTTGCGTCTGACCATCAGAAGAGGCTTTTGCATATCATCGTCTTCCTGGTTAGCAAACTAATTTATTACACATATATAAGAGAATCAATTCATCTTTAAAATAATATTGTGTGAAGTCACGACCCTAGATCTTTGAGTCTTTTCTTTTGAGTATGTTTTTATTTTAATTAGCAAATCCACATTCAACCAACCAAAAGCAATCAATTCTCTTCTCCCTATAATTACATACCTATAAATAAATAGTATCAATAATTAATAACAACAGTAGGAATTAAGTCCTCGTGGGATCAATTTTTTTATACTACTTGAACGATACGTGCGCTTGCGTTATACGCGTGTGAATGCACCGGTCAAGTTTTTGGCACCGTTGCCGGGGACTTATTTTTCTTGAGTTATTAATTTTGAAACTATATAATTTACTTGTATCTAATTTTCTTTAATTTTATCTATGAATTTTTATTTCCTTCTTTTATTTTTCAGGTTGTTGAAAAATGGAACATTATTGGGAGATTGAAAGATTACGAGCTTTACTAGAAGAAAATACACCCCAAATTTAAGAGCAACAGTCCGATTTTCTGAGGCCTATTGTCCCGCCCAACAATTATCACTGCATGCCAGAACCAAGTAATACTACATTTGCTCATCAGAATGAAATGGGGAGATGTGTGATATGTGATGGTAACCACCCGAGCGATCAATGCATATCCTTTTCAGAGTGGCAGAATTATCAGAATCATTCAAGGTACAAAGAATCATCCCATTTTCCATTTTATCCACCATCTACCTATGATCTTCATCAAGAACCAGAGCCACCAGAGGAAGAATAATTGCTTGACATGCTTAAAGATTGGAACAAGAAACGAGATGAAGAGTTTGATACAATGCTTGAAACATGCCAGAAGCAATTCAAAATATTCAAAGACAATCAGAATTCATTTAGTGACTGACTGATCAAATGAGACAATTAATAGAAAACCAGAGCTACATACCTCAAAGAGCATTTTTAGATGACACAGATGAAGCTTTCGAGTACCAAGCATTTCATGATGACACTTTAGAAGAAAATGAGGCCGAGCAGTATCAGGAACCAAAAGTATCAGTTCAGGAACCCGAGCCGGAAAAGTCTCTGTTTGATTTTTATTATTCAGATTTCGACTCTGATGAAGAAGCTGAGTTGTTTGTACCAACTGCACCAACAACAATTGAGGATGGAATTCTGTATCCTCAAAATGAAGATCTTGGAGCGTCCATTGCATTGATGTTTGAAGAAGATCTACCTGAACCATTCATATCAGAGGATGAAGATCTAAAATCATATATTTCTTTACATCCTCAGGTTGATACTTATGAAGTATGCATTTCACAGATGACAAATGAAGAACTGAATGCGGAAATCCTAAAATACATCTATGAAGAAAAGGTGGAGAAAGAAGCAGCGAAAATGGAGGAGTAAATGTCAGACCTTATCGAAGATCCAGTGCATTCAAGAGAAACATCACTGTTTTAGGGAGTACAAATCAAAGACATCACCTAAAAGCTTGACAGAATGGAACTTTCATTCCAAGTCAAGCACCATAAGAGACGTTCTGATTTTCTTTCTTTCATTTTAGGAACCACTGGAGCGACAAAGATCAAAAAGGTGGCACAAGCACTGAATAGGACAAAACTCTTTTTGCCAACCTTTGGAAGAGACCCTTCAAAAGCAACGCTCATGGGATTGTCTTTAATCGGACATCCAAAACGATGTTGAAACCTCATTGACAGATAGATTTCAGTCACGTCTGGCTGAAGATGAAAAATTTAGCGCTAGCAGGGAGACAACCCATGTAATTTGTTGTAAATTCTATTTTTATATTTTGTGTATACATGTTGTAGAGTTTTTAATTTTGTGTGTTATTTTTGTAGGGAAAGGCACAAACGGAGCATTTAATGAGTAACGGTGTTTGACAATCAGAAAGATGAGAGCTAATCTTTAGTGGTGGCTGAGTAAGGAATGAATTCTTGAGACGCATCCTTAGAATTTTACTAAGCGATGTTGGACAGTTTGTTGGATAATATGACCCATAGCGTCACTATTTGCACAGAACATTGTGTTGTTGTAGCAAATTAACTATGTAATAAGGAAATTGCACTCTCATCATTTGTGATTAGATCACCATAGATATATAAATAGAAGAGAGAGGGTCCCTATGATTAGTTCTGGATGAGATGATATGAGACAGTATCAGTCCACGAAGGATTAATCATTAAATATCCCTAGCCGTAGTATTATCGAGACTGGACATCGATAATGCGGAATAGGCTAGTATTGCACTTGTGCGCGTTGTGAGGGCACAACGGCATAGTTCTCATATATATAAGTATTGGATACTTATGCAAGTGCGATAGGAGGTCGTGTTTCACCGATGGTACGGGAAACAGCTTCGCTCTGGATAGACCCCTCGAAATCCATTGGTATTATGACTATGTGTCTATGGGAGGCCGAAATCAAGGTAGGTGTGTATAGTCTTAACCTGAGACTTGCATCGCTAATACTTACGATAATCGATAAACTTTGGTTTTGGTGGTTGGGGGCTTTGACCGGTTCTGTGTTCACCACTTCTGGGTTTATCAGAGAGTCGTAGTGTATTGGATGTGATGTCGAGACGGAAGTATCACTCCAGTCATATTGGAGATGATGTCACGCAGGATACGGTACTAGTGCTATTGAGTGTTGCGCAACCAATCGGGATATTGTGACCAGGTCATTATATCCGATTATAGAGACTATGTTACCAGACATCCGATATGTGTTTCGGACGGGGCAGACACTTATCCAGCCCCAGCCCTAGCACGTGATTATCTGATACTGGGCCGATACGCACAATACTTAGTATACTACGCTTGATATAGATATATATCCTATAAGAATATTTCTATTGGAAGGGCATTGAATTGGTAGGCATGGGCTTTGCTAGAAGCCAACCTTGTCTTGTAAATCGGTATAAACGTAGTAGAGGTACTTACGTGTTCGGATAGTCCGACGACCGTATTTACTGCAACATATCCGGAGATCTCATGGGTCGGTTCCTGAAGATTCACCGATGATTTATGACTCGCACTTTATTAATCTGGGATTAATTAGAAGAGAGAGATAGAATTATCTGGGATTAATTCGATGAGAGAGAAAATTGATCTGGGATTAATTGAGAAGATATTTTATCTCGGATAAAATATTAATTAAAGAGAGAGAACGATTAATTTAGAATTAATCGATAAAATAATATATCCGATATTTATTATACGAAATTGGATTTCGACGCGGAATTAAAATTGGATTTTAATTCGGGCGAACGAATTAATTTAGAATTAATTCGTTAGCGACGTGAATAGTGATTTCGCTAGGCGTAATCATTTAATTACGACGCAACGGAAAATTCGTTAATTTAGAATTAGCGAACCCGAGCCCGATAGTGATTGCGAGCGCATTCGCATTTCGAATTCGAGCGAGGCACGCAAGTCACATCAAGCGTCAAATCACTAGTCGCATCAATTGTCAAATCACTTGTCACTTTGAGTGATGTGATGTGACATGACATGTTGTCACTTAATAAAGTGACTTGATGTGAATAGTAAAAGGGATGGGAATAAAGGTGAAAAGACTTTTTCTTTTTGCTTTTTCCATTTGACTTTTGAATTAATTGTTGTGTATATATATATATTTATCCATTTACTTGGTAAATGGAATAAAGAATATATATATATATATACAAAAGACATTATTTTCTCTCTCCTCCAAGGCAATTTCGTTTTTTTGATGAAAACCCTTTTCCTCTCCTTTTCTTTTTCTTCCTCACGGCATATTGAGCTTTTTTCTTCTCCAAAACTTTGGTTTGACCGAATTCAAGGAAGAAGGAGAGTGCTAGCAAACTTGGGTTTATACTATGGTGATAGGGAAGTGTCTTCATGAGCTTGGATTTATTTTTGGAGCTTGAAGCTTTGAGCTTCCATGGAGTTCTACATGGCCGAATCTTGGAGGTTCAACAAGGGCCAAAACCGAGCAGTCCAAAGCAAGGAGGAGCCTGAGTCTTGGGCGAGCATATGGAGGGACCTTGAAGGCTTGTATTCTTCATATTCATCAAAACCCATCAATGTGAGTATGTATTCCGCCTTACTCCTGATGTATTCATATGTTTTTATGCTTGATTTGGATGATTTTGGGACTATATTAGAAACTCAACAATGGTATCTTGAGCTATTATCAAGCATGAAAAAAGTTAGGGTTAAAATTGGGGATTATCAATTGAAGCATGATTTGTTGAAATTGGATGTTAAAGTATGCTTGTATGTTGATGAATTGAAGTTGTGCATGATCAATTTCATGAAATTGGATTGGATTCAATTTTCCCAAATTTTGGGCATGACAAATGGGTAAAATCAATTGGAGCATGATTTGATTAAATTGATTAATTAAGAATGCTTAAATGATGTTGAATTAAAGATTGATTGGATCAATTTGAAGAAATTGTGTTTGGAACAAATTTCCCCAATTTTTTATGTTGGCATAAAGTAACAAATTTGGGTAAACTTGATTTTGAGCATATTTTGTGAAATTGGATGAATGAGAATGCTTAAATGATGTTTAATTTAAGATTGATTGGATCAATTTGAAGAAATTGTGTTTGGAACAAATTTCCCCAATTTTTTTTTATGTTGACATAAAGTGATGATGAATTTGGGTAAACTTGATTTTGAGCATGTTTGATGAAATTGGATGATTTAGAATGCTTAAAGTATGTTAATTGATGATTGATTGGATCAATTTGTTGAAATTGTGTTTGGAACAAATTTCCCCAAATTGCTTATGTTGGCCAAAATTAAAGACCCTAATATCTTGGTGAATTTTTTGTTGTTTGATCATTGGATGACTTGAAACAAGTGGGTAATGTTGAATTGAAGTTTGATTGGATTGAATTTTGATTTGGAACAATTTTCCCAAATTAAAGTAGGCTTGGCCGAATTCAATTGGATATGAAATTCATTGTGTTTTTTGAATTTTGATTCATTAGATGAATTTAATTGATTTGGGAAATGATGATTGTGGATTCAATTTGATTGAAACCAAATCGGATTTAAAAAACCCCTAATTGCCAAGACTTAAAAGCATGTAAAATGGGTTTGGTTTTAATAAATTGTGTTAGACACTATTTGATGTGATGAATGCATGATTAAGTATGCTATTGACGTTTTAGAAATATTAATTAGGTGGTTAATCATGTATAACACTTAGGTTAATTAATTATGAAATTTGGAATTTTATAAGTTAATTAATTAGGCTTGTTTTTGGAAATTGGGCCTTGAATGTGTAATTGGGCTTTTGGGCTTTGTTGTACAAAGTTGGGTTTAGGCAAAATTGGTTGGATCCAATTAAGCCCAAAACCGCATCCATAAAGTCCAATTATGACTTAATGAACCTTAATTATTTAATTGGGCCTAATGGGCCAAAATTAATTTAAAGGCTTATGGGGGGTAACTCCCGGATTGGACTTTGGTTATCGGTTTGACCCGAGTTGACCAAAAGTCCACGCCTTAAGAAATTAATTAAAAGCCCATGGACTTTAATTAAATAAACGTTTGACGTTAATGGGCTTTGAGACCCATATACGATTGAATTTGGAATTTAAATCGTAGAAGGTTCGTTAATAAAAGTGTAATATTTAATTTGGAATTTAATAGTGAATTAGAATTAAATGCGTATTAAATTGGATTTAATTATGTAGTTTAATTTAATTCGAGAATTCGTGTGAGTACTTATTAGTAAAACGAGTTTGACTCGAGCAAAAATCAAATCGTTGTTTGAACATTGGATGATCACTAATTATCAGATTAATTAATTGGATTAGATTGATTGATAACATGCTTGTATGAATACATGGTGCGATGCATGAATAATGTATATCGGATGGATATTAGTCGGGGGTGGGACAATTTTAGAAATTGTTGTAATAAATTTGATTTATTAAATTGGACCTGCGTGTCCAGCCTTATCACCTATATACTCTTTGTATTCTCTTCTCACCTATTCCCCTCAATGTAAATGAGGTTTCTTTAGAAGTGTAGTGTAACGGGTAGAAGTAAATACATGTGCTAGCTTTGTGGAGAGAAAATGAGAGATTTGATCTAGGATCAATGTAAAGTATCCATCCGCATATCATTATTATTTTATTTCATATGCGCTTTATTATGGGTTTAGAATGCATGTTTAAGGGTGTATGATGATGAGACCTAACAAAGATAATTAAATTGGTAGCCAATTTGCACGCGAAAAACCCTCGTTTTTATATAAAGCGATTATCCTTCCATTGAATGATTCTTGTTCAAGATCTGATTGGCATTGGTTTGTTGGCCAAAGTCAAGACCTTGTCAATTGGATGTATTTGAATCATGAGAGTTTTGTTCCACACGTGTGTCTAGTCCAAGTTGTGATTTGTTGGGCCAAAAAAGATCACTTCTTGTCCAAAGACATTGATTACAAAACTTTCCTTGTCAATGGGTCCGCTTAACTGGAATCATTAGGTTGTTGTGCCAAAGCCAAGGCCTAGATGATTCGGAGGATAAGGTTAGGAAAATGTATTAGATACATTGGCATAAGCAATATGTTTAGGACTTGGATGTCCACCTAACCGGATCTGGGAATTGGATTGGATCCAATTGATCTGTGAGATCTACCTGGTAAGTAGCATACAGCTTGTTGGCCAAAGTCAAGGTTGTATGTTATTTAACAGGATCCTAGCCCACTAGGAAACACGGTTTCCCGAGTACTCCACAGAGGGTTAGAGACTCGACGAAAAATAGTGGGAGGCAAGTATTGAATTTGCAACATTCGTTCAATTACTCGCTAAACACGCTCATTTATATTTTTCTCGTCACATTAATTAAATGTTAGTTGGACTAATGTTTAAATTGTTGTTTTAATAAACAGTTGGACTGTATTATAGTTGATTATATATAATTGGATTATATTAATCAATATATTTGAATTAATTAATTTCAGTTACAGTTGATTTTATAATTGAATTATAGTAATCAATGTAATTGAGGTTAATTAATTGGATTATATTTGATTATATAGTTGGACTATTATAATCATTATAATAAATAGTACCACTAATCGTTGATTAAATAGTTGGACTATTGTAATCAAGATAAAATTGAAAAGTTGGATATTTAAAATATAATCTTGGATTAAAATATTTAAATGATTTATTTTCAAATGGGAATAATTTCAAGATGGTCTTGGAAATTAATAATTATTTTATTTGATAAAATAATGAATTATGGATTAGGTCTTCTAGGAAGATAATAGGACAAATCCTAAGAAGGAATTGAAGACGAGCAAGGCTCTTACTTCAAATATGTTTGTCATAATTATGTTCACAACTAGTATTGAAATTGGATTTTAAATACTTAGTGTGATACATAAAAATGTGTACTGTTGTGCAGAATCTGCTTTAAGCAGGATACTGACTTCAGATGAGATCACTCTGCGAATAGTAAACGGGACGATAGTCGCTGTTTTAATCGTAGATATGTAAATTTAGGAACTGCCTTCGCGTTAGTACTTAAATTTAGAAACTGTTATAATGTAACTAGTTTGACTAGAAACATTATCTCTATATCGCGTATAACCCGCTGGGTGTACCTTTATATTCTAGAACACTAAAGTGTTTTATTATATAAAGATGATATTGAGATAAACACATTGGATGTGAATAACAGAATTTATATTTTGAATATAAATAATATCTCAAATACATAACATGACAAATAAAAGCTCAAACTGATCTGATCAGTTAAGAAACTTAATTGTGGCATAGTTGTCAGGGACACTACTAAACAAGAATCGTATATCCGCACTTTTGAAGAGCGGGTACTAGGACTGATTTGATTCTATTCAAATAAAGTCTACGAATCTAGTTTATAAGCAAAGTGCTTAAAACACCTTTACTCGGTAAAAGTGAAAATGCCACCGATCTGTTAGCCCTAGTTCATAGTGAAGCAAGTGGGCCCGTGTCTAGCTAGGCTAGAAGTGGATATGAATATTAAGTGACCTATACGGATGTGGCATCGCGTAATGGTTGTGTGTTTCTTTTGAAGAACACAAATCGAAAACTTTTATAGTTTCGACACGGAATAGACAAACAGATCGGTTATAGTATTACACCATCACGGTAAGACCGTAATGAAAATACTTAAGCAGTAAGTTTCTCGTATACTTGAAAGAGTATAGTATTCTTTCAATGAGGACTCCTCCCGGAACCTTTTGACGGTGTCCGCTAACAGGATTAACCGAATTTTGTTAGACGTAATAAGGTTAATCACGAGTCGCTTTGAGCTACCATTTCCTTCAACGGATAAGCTTTAAACAGTGCAAGAACTTATTTTGAATAAGGTTCCATAATAATCTGTTTGACAGATATCATATTAGATATGAACTGGGAAAGAAACCGGGTTTCTCATTCCTGACTATTTGGGTATGCTTGGCATATGTTTGGATGATACCAAACTAAAACCCAAATATGATAAGTGCCAATGGTAGGTCATCCTAGGGAGATACCATAAGTATTGTACTTATACACCTCACAAGAGAACAATTAGATTGTTGCTCACCATGCGGTTTTCCTAAGAGGAATACCGATATGCAGTGGTAAGTGGGAAGATAGTATAACTCGATGAAAATCAAGTAATACTGTTCTAGGCACTGAATCTTGAACATATATAGTTCATCAAGAGAATTCATAACTATAGTATACTATGAAACTTACAGTTAATCATGAAATAAGCAGAACAAAGAAGATGATTCATGACAAGTGGTTATCGACTCCCTATTATGACAAAGTGTCATGAGTCCGAAACGGATTCCATGTATATCAACCAGATTTTGGATACTAGTTGATTGTACCACATGGATTGTGCCTATTGGTACTATAAGTCTTCAAGGAAGACGTACATGGATGACAATATAACAACGTATAAAGCTAGGCTTTTTTAACGGAAAGGTATCGTTATCGAATTGTGTTGATTACGATTCAACCTTTTACCTATTGCCACGGTAGATCCATTTGGATAATGCTTGCTGACGCGAGCATGAGTTCTTGGAATTATCATTTTGATGTAATCATAATGGTGTATGATTTAATTCAAAATGAAAATGATTCTTGTGTAAATAAGAGGGTTAGTGGGAGCGCACTGACAGTGGCTGTCCTATAAAATAATGATAATACGTCATTTCTTGGAAATGATGTTCCCATAAAATATATGTCGGGAAAGCTTGACTTTCGAAATACTCCGTGGAACCGTGACATTGAAACTGTACAAAAAACCTGGTGTATCATACTCGTTGTGAGCATTGGATTCACAAACAGGCAATACGAGTGATAGTCACTGGATTGATGTTGGATACGGAACGTCCGTTAGTATCTTAGAGAACTAAGGATGCTGTCTTAGTCTATGGAGAAGGAGAACTTGAAGTGACTGGGATCACTGTAGCAAGTTCCTATAACCGATAAAAACGACTAAAAGTCACAAACGGTACTATACAGTTGAATAACGGTGCAGTAAGCTGGAAATCTTCCAAGCAAGATACTGTTACCGAAATAAAAAACAAAATGCGGGGTTTTTGCAGCAGCTGAGGAGAATACTAGAGAGAAGTCATTTGGGTCGATATATATCTAATTAGATTAGATATAGTTCTGTTAGCCGCTGAGCTAGGCATCAGCACAGGCTAAAGAATTAATAGTCTCATCAACGATCCAGATATATACTTCTATATCATCTGATTCGTTCGGATCATACATCGTGGCGATGCTGATGATCGTATAAATCGCGTTAAATGATAATCAAACAAATCCGCTGACGAAAACCTTTCCTCAGCAATTTGAGCGAACCTTACATAGTCGGGTGTTAGACACTCGAGTGACTGGCTATGTGCCAAGTGGGAGATTGTTGGATAATATGACCCATAGCGTCACTATTTGCACAGAACATTGTGTTGTGTGTAGCAAATAACTATGTAATAAGGAAATTGCACTCTCATCATTTGTGATTAGATCACCATAGATAATAAATGAAGAGAGGTCCCTATGATTAGTTCCTGGATTGAGATGATATGAGACAGTATCAGTCCACGAAGGATTAATCATTAAATATCCCTAGCCGTAGTATTATCGAGACTGGACATCGATAATGCGGAATAGGCTAGTATTGCACTTGTGCGCGTTGTGAGGGCACAACGGCATAGTTCTCATATATATAAGTATTGGATACTTATGCAAGTGCGATAGGAGGTCGTGTTTCACCGATGGTACGGGAAACAGCTTCGCTCTGGATAGACCCCTCGAAATCCCATTGGTATTATGACTATGTGTCTATGGGAGGCCGAAATCAAGGTAGGTGTGTATAGTCTTAACCTGAGACTTGCATCGCTAATACTTACGATAATCGATAAACTTTGGTTTTGGTGGTTGGGGGCTTTGACCGGTTCTGTGTTCACCACTTCTGGGTTTATCAGAGAGTCGTAGTGTATTGGATGTGATGTCGAGACGGAAGTATCACTCCAGTCATATTGGAGATGATGTCACGCAGGATACGGTACTAGTGCTATTGAGTGTTGCGCAACCAATCGGGATATTGTGACCAGGTCATGTATATCCGATTATAGAGACTATGTTACCAGACATCCGATATGTGTTTCGGACGGGGCAGACACTTATCCAGCCCCAGCCCTAGCACGTGATTATCTGATACTGGGCCGATACGCACAATACTTAGTATACTACGCTTGATATAGATCTATATATTCCTATAAGAATATTTCTGGAGAATTGGGTAGGCATGGCGCTTTGCTAGAAGCCAACCTTGTCTTGTAAATCGGTATAAACGTAGTACGAGGTACTTACGTGTTCGGATAGTCCGACGACCGTATTTACTGCCAACATATCCGGAGATCTCATGGGTCGGTTCCTGAAGATTCACCGATGATGTATGACTCGCACTTTATTAATCTGGGATTAATTTGAAGAGAGAGATAGAATTAATCTGGGATTAATTCGATGAGAGAGAAAATTGATCTGGGATTAATTGCGGAGATATTTTATCTCGGATAAAATATTAATTAAAGAGAGAGAACGATTAATTTAGAATTAATCGATAAAATAATATATCCGATATATTATACGAAATTGGATTTCGACGCGGAATTAAAATTGGATTTTAATTCGGGCGAACGAATTAATTTAGAATTAATTCGTTAGCGACGTGAATATGGATTTCGCTAGGCGTAATCATTTAATTACGACGCGACGGAAAATTCGTTAATTTAGAATTAGCGAACCCGAGCCCGAGAGTGATTGCGAGCGCATTCGCATTTCGAATTCGAGCGCGGCACGCAAGTCACATCAAGCGTCAAATCACTAGTAGCATCAATTGTCAAATCACTTGTCACTTTGAGTGATGTGATGTGACATGACATGTTGTCACTTTAATAAAGTGACTTGATGTGAATAGTAAAAAGTGATGGGAATAAAGGTGAAAAGACTTTTTCTTTTTGCTTTTTCCATTTGACTTTTGAATTAATTGTTGTGTATATATATATATTTATCCATTTACTTGGTAAATGGAATAAGAATATATAATATATACAAAAGACATTATTTTCTCTCTCCTCCAAGGCAATTCGTTTTTTTTGTTGTGAAAACCTTTTCCCTCTCCTTTTCTTTTTCTTCCTCACGGCATTGAGCTTTTTTCTTCTCCAAAACTTTGGTTTGACCGAATTCAAGGAAGAAGGAGAGTGCTAGCACACCTTGGGTTTATACTATGGTGATAGGGAAGTGTCTTCATGAGCTTGGATTTATTTTTGGAGCTTGAAGCTTTGAGCTTCCATGGAGTTCTACCATGGCCGAATCTTGGAGGTTCAACAAGGGCCAAAACCGAGCAGTCCAAAGCAAGGAGGAGCCTTGGGCGAGCATATGGAGGGACCTGAAGGCTTGTTGTATTCTTCATTTCATCAAAACCCATCAATGTGAGTATGTATTCCGCCTTACTCCTTGATGTATTCATATGTTTTTATGCTTGATTTGGATGATTTTGGGACTAATTAGAAACTCAACAATGGTATCTTGAGCTATTATCAAGCATGAAAAAAGTTAGGGTTAAAATTGGGGATTATCAATTGAAGCATGATTTGTTGAAATTGGATGTTAAAGTATGCTTGTATGTTGATGAATTGAAGTTGTGCATGATCAATTTCATGAAATTGGATTGGATTCAATTTTCCCAAATTTTGGGCATGACAAATTGGGTAAAATCAATTGGAGCATGATTTGATTAAATTGATTAATTAAGAATGCTTAAATGATGTTGAATTAAAGATTGATTGGATCAATTTGAAGAAATTGTGTTTGGAACAAATTTCCCCAATTTTTTATGTTGGCATAAAGTAACAAATTTGGGTAAACTTGATTTTGAGCATATTTTGTGAAATTGGATGAATGAGAATGCTTAAATGATGTTTATTTAAGATTGATTGGATCAATTTGAAGAAATTGTGTTTGGAACAAATTTCCCCAATTTTTTATGTTGACATAAAGTGATGAATTTTTGGGTAAACTTGATTTTGAGCATGTTTGATGAAATTGGATGATTTAGAATGCTTAAAGTATGTTTAATTGATGATTGATTGGATCAATTTGTTGAAATTGTGTTTGGAACAAATTTCCCCAAATTGCTTATGTTGGCCCAAATTAAAGACCCTAATATCTTGGTGAATTTTTTGTTTGTTTGATCATTGGATGACTTGAAACAAGTGGGTAATGTTGAATTGAAGTTTGATTGGATTGAATTTTGATTTGGAACATTTTCCCAAATTAAAGTAGGCTTGGCCGAATTCAATTGGATATGAAATTCATTGTGTTTTTTGTATTTTGATTCATTAGATGAATTTAATTGATTTGGGAAATGATGATTGTGGATTCAATTTGATTGAAACCAAATCGGATTAAAAAACCCTAATGCCAAGACTTAAAAGCATGTAAAATGGGTTTGGTTTTAATAAATTGTGTTAGACACTATTTGATGTTGAAATGCATGATTAAGTATGCTAATTGACGTTTTAGAAATATTAATTAGGTGGTTAATATGTATAACACTTAGGTTAATTAATTATGAAATTTGGAATTTTATAAGTTAATTAATTAGGCTTGTTTTTGGAAATTGGGCCTTGAATGTTATAATTGGGCTTTTGGGCTTTGTTGTACAAAGTTGGGTTTAGGCAAAATTGGTTGGATCCAATTAAGCCCAAAACCGCATCCATAAAGTCCAATTATGACTTAATGAACCTTAATTATTTAATTGGGCCTAATGGGCCAAAATTAATTTAAAGGCTTATGGGGTAACTCCCGGATTGGACTTTGGTTATCGGTTTGACCCGAGTTGACCAAAAGTCCACGCCTTAAGAAATTAATTAAAAGCCCATTGGACTTTAATTAAATAAACGTTTGACGTTAATTGGGCTTTGAGACCCATAACGATTGAATTTGGAATTTAAATCGTAGAAGGTTCGTTAATAAAAGTGTAATATTTAATTTGGAATTAAATAGTGAATTAGAATTAAATGCGTATTAAATTGGATTTAATTATGTAGTTTAATTTAATTCGAGAATTCGTGCTTTGAGTACTTATTAGTAAAACGAGTTTGACTCGAGCAAAAATCAAATCGTTGTTTGAACATTGGATGATCACTAATTATCAGATTAATTAATTGGATTAGATTGATTGATAACATGCTTGTATGAATACATGGTTGCGATGCGTGAATAATGTATATCGGATGGATATTAGTCGGGTGGGACAATTTTAGAAATTGTTGTAATAAATTTGATTTATTAAATTGGACCTGCGTGTCCAGCCTTATCACCTATATACTCTTTGTATTCTCTTCTCACCTATTCCCCTCAATGTAAATGAGGTTTCTTTAGAAGTGTAGTGTAACGGGTAGAAGTAAATACAAGTGCTAGCTTTGGAGAGAGAAAATGAGAGATTTGATCTAGGATCAATGTAAAGTATCCATCCGCATATCATTATTATTTTATTTCATATACGCTTTATTATGTGTTTAGAATGCATGTTTAAGGGTGTATGATGATGAGACCTAACAAAGATAATTAAATTGGTAGCCAATTTGCACGCGAAAAACCCTCGTTCTATATTAAGCGATTATCCTTCCATTGAATGATTCTTGTTCAAGATCTGATTGGCATTGGTTTGTTGGCCAAAGTCAAGACCTTGTCAATTGGATGTATTTGAATCATGAGAGTTTTGTTCCACATCGGTGTCTAGTCCAAGTTGTGATTTGTTGGCCAAAGTCAAGATCACTTCTTGTCCAAAGACATTGATTACGAAACTTTCCTTGTCAATGGGTCCCGCTTAACTGGAATCATTAGGTTTGTTGTGCCAAAGCCAAGGCCTAGATGATTCGGAGGATAAGGTTAGGAAAATGTATTAGATACATTGGCATAAGCAATATGTTTAGGACTTGGATGTCCACCTAACCGGATCTGGGAATTGGATTGGATCCAATTGATCTGTGAGATCTACCTGGTAAGTAGCATACAGCTTGTTGGCCAAAGTCAAGGTTGTATGTTATTTAACAGGATCCTAGCCCACTAGGAAACACGGTTTCCCGAGTACTCCACAGAGGGTTAGAGGCTCGACGAAAAATAGTGGGAGGCAAGTATTGAATTTGCAACATTCGTTCAATTACTCGCTAAACGCGCTCATTATATTTTTTCGTCGTATTATTAAATGTTAGTTGGACTAATATTTAAATTGTTGTTTTAATAAACAGTTGGACTGTATTATAGTTGATTATATATAATTGGATTATATTAATCAATATATTTGAATTAATTAATTTCAGTTTACAGTTGATTTTATAATTGGATTATAGTAATCAATGTAATTGAGGTTAATTAATTTGGATATATTTGATTATATAGTTGGACTATTATAATCATTATAATAAATAGTACCACTAATCGTTGATTAAATAGTTGGACTATTGTAATCAAGATAAAATTGAAAAGTTGGATATTTAAAATATAATCTTGGATTAAAATATTTAAATGATTTAATTTTCAAATTGGGAATAATTTCAAGATGGTCTTGGAAATTAATAATTTATTTTATTTGATAAAATAATGAATTATGGATTAGGTCTTCTAGGAAGATAATAGGACAAATCCTAAGAAGGAATTGAAGACGAGCAAGGCTCTTACTTCAAATATGTTTGTCATAATTATGTTCACAACTAGTATTGAAATTGGATTTTAAATACTTAGTGTGATACATAAATATGTACTGTTGTGCAGAATCTGCTTTAAGCAGGATACTGACTTCAGATGAGATTACTCTGCGAATAGTAAACGGGACGATAGTCGCTGTTTTAACCGTAGATATCTAAATTAGGAACTGCCTTCGCGTTAGTACTTAAATTTAGAAACTGTTATAATGTAACTAGTTTGACTAGAAACATTATCTCTATATCGCGTATAACCCGCTGCGGGTGTACCTTTATATTCTAGAACACTAAAGTGTTTTATTATATAAAGATGATATTGAGATAAACACATTGGATGTGAATAACAGAATTTATATTTTGAATATAAATAATATCTCAAATACATAACATGACAAATAAATAGCTCAAACTGATCTGATCAGTTAAGAAACTTAATTGTGGCATAGTTGTCAGGGACACTACTAAACAAGAATCGTATATCCGCACTTTTGAAGAGCGGGTACTAGGACTGATTTGATTCTATTCAAATAAAGTCTACGAATCTAGTTTATTAAGCAAAGTGCTTAAAACACCTTTACTCGGTAAAAGTGAAAATGCCACCGATCTGTTAGCCCTAGTTCATAGTGAAGCAAGTGGGCCCGTGTCTAGCTAGGCTAGAGGTGGATATGAATATTACGTGACCTATACGGATGTGGCATCGCGTAATGGTTGTGTGTTTCTTTTGAAGAACACAAATCGAAAACTTTTATAGTTTCGACACGGAATAGACAAACAGATCGGTTATAGTATTACACCATCACGGTAAGACCGTAATGAAAATACTTAAGCAGTAAGTTTCTCGTATACTTGAAAGAGTATAGTATTCTTTCAATGAGGACTCCTCCCGGAACACGTCATTTTGACGGTGTGTCCGAACAGGATTAACCGAATTTTGTTAGATAATAAGGTTAATCACGAGTCGCTTTGAGCTACCATTTCCTTCAACGGATAAGCTTTAAACAGTGCAAGAACTTATTTTGAATAAGGTTCCATAATAATCTGTTTGACAGATATCATATTAGATATGAACGGGAAAGAAACCGGGTTTCTCATTCCTGACTATTTGGGTATGCTTGGCATATGTTTGGATGATACCAAACTAAAACCCAAATATGATAAGTGCCAATTGTAGGTCATCCTAGGGATACCATAAGTATTGTACTTATACACCTCACAAGAGAACAATTAGATTGTTGCTCACCATGCGGTTTTCCTAAGAGGAATACCGATATGCAGTGGTAAGTGGGAGAGGATAGTATAACTCGATGAAAATCAGAGTAATACTGTTCTGGCACTGAATCTTAATGGAACATATATAGTTCATCAAGGATGAAACTATACCATTAATCTTCGAATACACGAGAACAAAGGAAGTGATACGAGGTATCGACTCCCTATTATGACAAAGTGTCATGAGTCCGAAATGGATTCCATGTATATCAACCAGTTTGGATACTAGTTGATGTACCACATGGCATTGTGCCTATTGGTACTATAAGTCTTCAAGGAAGACGTACATGGATGGCAATATACCAACGTATAAAGCTAGGCTTTTTTACGGAAAGGTATCGTTATCGACATTGTGTTGATTACGATTCAACCTTTTACCTATTGCCACGGTAAGATCCATTTGGATAATGCTTGCTGACGCGAGCATTAGTTCTTGGAATTATCATTTTGATGTAATCATAATGGTGTATGATTTAATTCAAAATGAAATGATCTTGTGTAAATAAGAGGGTTAGTGGGAGCGCACTGACAGTGGCTGTCCTATAAAATAATGATAATACGTCATTTCTTGGAAATGATATTCCCATAAAAATATGTCGGGAAAGCTTGACTTTCGAAATACTCTCCGTGGAACCGTACATTGAAAAATGTACAAAACCTGGTGTATCATACGCTTTGAGCATATGGATTCACAAACAGGCTAATCCGAGTGATAGTCACTGGATTGATGTTAGGAACGTCCGTTAGTATCTTAGAGAACTAAGGATGCTGTCTTAGTCTATGGAGAAGGAGAACTTGAAGTGACTGGGATCACTGTAGCAAGTTTCCTATAACCGATAAAAACGACTAAAAGTCACAAACGGTACTATACAGTTTGAATAACGGTGCAGTAAGCTGGAAATCTTCCAAGCAAGATACTGTTACCGAATAAAAACACACATGCGGGTTAATTGCAGCAGCTGAGGCAGCAATAGAAGTCATTTGGGTCGATACATATCTAATTAGATTAGATATAGTTCTGTTAGCAGCTGAGCTAGGCATCAGCACAGGCTAAAGAATTAATGGTCTCATCAACGATCCAGATATATACTTCTATATCATCTGATTCGTTCGGATCATACATCGTGGCGATGTGATGATCGTATAAATCGCGTTAAATGATAATCAAACAAATCCGCTGACGAAAACCTTTCCTCAGCAATTTGAGCGAACCTTACATAGTTCGGGTGTTAGACACTCGAGTGACTGGCTATGTGCCAAGTGGGAGATTGTTGGATAATATGACCCATAGCGTCACTATTTGCACAGAACATTGTGTTGTTGTAGCAAATTAACTATGTAACAAGGAAATTGCACTCTCGTCATTTGTGATTAGATCACCATAGATATATAAATGAAGAGAGGTCCCTATGATTAGTTCCTGGATTGAGATGATATGAGACAGTATCAGTCCACGAAGGATTAATCATTAAATATCCCTAGCCGTAGTATTATCGAGACTGGACATCGATAATGCGGAATAGGCTAGTATTGCACTTGTGCGCGTTGTGAGGGCACAACGGCATAGTTCTCATATATATAAGTATTGGATACTTATGCAAGTGCGATAGGAGGTCGTGTTTCACCGATGGTACGGGAAACAGCTTCGCTCTGGATAGACCCCTCGGAATCCCATTGGTATTATGACTATGTGTCTATGGGAGGCCGAAATCAAGGTAGGTGTGTATAGTCTTAACCTGAGACTTGCATCGCTAATACTTACGATAATCGATAAACTTTGGTTTTGGTGGTTGGGGGCTTTGACCGGTTCTGTGTTCACCACTTCTGGGTTTATCAGAGAGTCGTAGAGTATTGGATGTGATGTCGAGACGGAAGTATCACTCCAGTCATATTGGAGATGATGTCACGCAGGATACGGTACTAGTGCTCTTGAGTGTTGCGCAACCAATCGGGATATTGTGACCAGGTCATGTATATCCGATTATAGAGACTATGTTACCAGACATCCGATATGTGTTTCGGACGGGGCAGACACTTATCCAGCCCCAGCCCTAGCACGTGATTATCCGATACTGGGCCGATACGCACAATACTTAGTATACTACGCTTGATATAGATCTATATATTCCTATAAGAATATTTCTGGAGAATTGGGTAGGCATGGCGCTTTGCTAGAAGCCAACCTTGTCTTGTAAATCGGTATAAACGTAGTACGAGGTACTTACGTGTTCGGATAGTCCGACGACCGTATTTACTGCCAACATATCCGGAGATCTCATGGGTCGGTTCCTGAAGATTCACCGATGATGTATGACTCGCACTTTATTAATCTGGGATTAATTAGAAGAGAGAGATAGAATTAATCTGGGATTAATTCGATGAGAGAGAAATTAATCTGGGATTAATTGCGGAGATATTTTATCTCGGATAAAATATTAATTAAAGAGAGAGAACGATTAATTTAGAATTAATCGATAAAATAATATATCCGATATATTATACGAAATTGGATTTCGACGCGGAATTAAAATTGGATTTTAATTCGGGCGAACGAATAATTTAGAATTAATTCGTTAGCGACGTGAATAGTGATTTCGCTAGGCGTAATCATTTAATTACGACGCGACGGAAAATTCGTTAATTTGGAATTAGCGAACCCGAGCCCGAGAGTGATTGCGAGCGCATTCGCATTTCGAATTCGAGCGCGGCACGCAAGTCACATCAAGCGTCAAATCACTAGTCGCATCAATTGTCAAATCACTTGTCACTTGAGTGATGTGATGTGACATGACATGTTGTCACTTTAATAAAGTGACTTGATGTGAATAGTAAAAAGTGATGGGAATAAAGGTGAAAAGACTTTTTCTTTTTGCTTTTTCCATTTGACTTTTGAATTAATTGTTGTGTATATATATATATTTATCCATTTACTTGGTAAAGGAATAAAGAATATATATATATATACAAAAGACATTATTTTCTCTCTCCTCCAAGGCAATTTCGTTTTTTTGATGAAAACCCTTTTCCCTCTCCTTTTCTTTTTTTCCTCACGGCATTGAGCTTTTTTCTTCTCCAAAACTTTGGTTTGACCGAATTCAAGGAAGAAGGAGAGTGCTAGCACACCTTGGGTTTATACTTTGGTGATAGGGAAGTGTCTTCATGAGCTTGGATTTATTTTTGGAGCTTGAAGCTTTGAGCTTCCATGGAGTTCTACCATGGCCGAATCTTGGAGGTTCAACAAGGGCCAAAACCGAGCAGTCCAAAGCAAGGAGGAGCCTTGGGCGAGCATATGGAGGGACCTTGAAGGCTTGTATTCTTCATATTCATCAAAACCCATCAATGTGAGTATGTATTCCGCCTTACTCCTTGATGTATTCATAGTTTTTATGCTTGATTTGGATGATTTTGGGACTATATTAGAAACTCAACACAGTTATGACCCATAACGTCACTATTTGTACAGATCATGGTGTTGTTGTACAAATTAACTATGTGACAAAGGAGATTGCTCTCTTATCATTATGATTAGATCACCAAGATATATAATTGATAGGAGGTCCTTGTGAATTGTTCCTAGATTGAGAATGATATGAGACAGTATCAGTGCACCAAGGATAAATCATTAATATCCATAGTCAGAGTATTATCGAATTGTACATCGATAAATGCGTAAAAGACTAGTATTACACTTATGCGTGTATGAGGGCATAACAACATAGTTCTCATATATTTGGGTACAGGATACTCACGCAAGTGTAATAGGAGGTTATGTTTTATAGATGATATGGAAAACAGCTTGCTCTAGATAGACCCCATCAGAATTCCATTGGTAGTATGACTATGTCTATGGAAGTCCAAAATCAGGGTAGGTGTATTTGGTCTTAACCTGAGGCTTGCACCGCTAATACTTGTGACAATCAATAAACTTTGGTTTTGGTCGTCCAGGGCTTTAACAGGTTCTGTGTACACCTCTGCTGGGTATATTGAGAATCGTAGTGTATTGGGTGTGATTATGTCAAGACGGAAGTGTCACTTCAGTCATATGGAGATGATGATCGCACAGGGATACAAAACTGGTTCTCTAAAGGGTTGCAACCATCGGGATAATATGACTTGGTTATGATTATCCGATAATAAAGAGACTAGTGCTCGTCATCCGATATATGCTTCGTACGGGGCAGACACTGAACCAGCCTCAGGCCTTGCATGTGATCATCCGATACTGGATCGAAATACGCAATACCACATATACTACGCCTGATATAGATCACTATATTCTTGTAAGGATGTTTCTGGAGAATTGGGTAGGCATGACACTTTGTTGTCTTGTAAATCGGTACAAACGTAGTACGAGGTACTTACATGTTCGGATAGTCTGGCGACCGGATTTACTGCCAACATATCTGGGGATCTCATGGGTCGCTTCCTGAAGATTCACCGATGACGTATGACTCGCACTTTTATTAATCTGAGATTAATTACAGAGATATTTTATCTGGGATAAAATATCATTTAAAGAGAGATAACGATCGATTTCGAATTAATCAATAAAATAATATATTCGATATATTATACGAAATTAGATTTCGACGCAGAATAAAAATTAGATTTTAATTCAGGCGAATGAGTTAGTTTAGAATTAATTCGTTAGCGATGTGAATAGTAATTATGCTTGGCATGATTATTTAATTAAATTAGATTTAATTACAACGCAACGGAAAATTCGTTAATTTGGAATTAGCGAACCCGAGCCCGGGATTATTTGCGATCACATTCGTATTTCGAATTCGAGTGCGGCACGCAAGTCAAATCAGGCGTCAAATTTCTAGTCACATCAAACATCAAATCATTAGTCACTTTGAGTGATGTGACATCTAGTGACTTGATTGATTGAAAGATGTGACTTGATGGAAATTGTTGAAAAGCTTTTGAAACCTTGATTGACATTTAATATATTAAATGTTTGGTATTGTTTGATTGTTTTTGGAAAACAATTAATCTAATACACATATTTTTTTCATCTCTCCTCAACTCATCTCTCTCTCTCTCACGACCATTTAGGCTGTTCTTCTACTGGTTTCTACCCCAAAATGCCGAGAGCCACAGAGAAGAAATAGAGTGATTTTGTTACAAAATCAAGGTGCCAGCACACTCCGGAGTCATCCGAAGGTGATAGGGAAACTCACCCGTGGGCATGGAATGATTAAATAAGAAATCTTGGAGCTTGATTCGTCCATCCATGGCCGAATTTGGAAAAGCAAAACAGTGGACTGCCGTGACACGGAGGAGGCAGAAAATTTATTTTTGTTGTCCACCGCGTCGCTCAATCGATCGATGTAAGTATTTCACAACTTCGTCATATGTATTCACATGTATTTTTATGCTTATTATTCGATCCTTGGGATCGTAGAACTTCAACAATGGTATCAGAGCGGAGTAAAAGTATGAAATTTGAATCAGGGCTTAAAATTGGGTAAATTGATTTGAACATGATTTGATTAAATTGGATGTTTGAATATGCTTAAATCATGTTTAATTGTATATTGATTGGATCAATTTGATGAAATGTTATTTGGAACAAATTTGTCCAAAATCTTTGGCTTGGCCGAATTGAACATTAGCCCTAATGTCTTGGAATTTTTGATTTTTGATTCATTGGATGAGTTGGAATCATTCGGGAATGTGGATTTAATGTTGATTTGGATTTAATTGGATTGAATTTGAATTGGACATAAAATTCCCCCTTTGGCTGAGACTTATAAAGCATGTTTGGGTTTGATTTTTGATTAAATTGTGTTGGACACTATTTGATGTTAATGAACATGATTAAATGGGCTAATTGGTGTTTTGGAAATATTGAATTGGGTAATTAATTATGTTATACACTTTATGTAATTAAATTGTGAAATTGGATTTTTGTAATTTAATTATGTTGGGTCAATTTTAGAAATTGGGCTTGAAAGTTGTAAATGGTCTTTAATGGGCTTGGTTGTACCAAGTTATATTTAGGCCAAATTGGTTGGATCCAATTGGGCCCAAAACCACTTCTGTAAAGTCTAAATGCGACAAATGGGCCTTTAAAGTTTAATTGGGCCTAATGGGCCGAAATTGATTTCGAAGCTTATGGGGTAATTCCTTGATTGGGCTTTGGTTGCTAAAGCCCACGACTTAAGAAATTAACTAAAAGCCCATTGGACGTTAATTGAACGACATTGGATGTTAATCGGGCTTTGAGACCCGTAACGATTAGATTTGGAATCTAAGTCGCAAAGGTTCGTTATAAAGTGTAAATATTTAATTTAGAATTAAATAAGTGAATTAGTATTAAACACATATTAAATTAGATTTAATGTTGTTGTTTAATTTAATTCAAGAATTCGTACTTTGAGTACTTATTCACAAAACGAGTTTGACTCGCACAAAATCAAATCGTTGTTTGAACATTGGATGATCATTAATTATCAGATTAATTAATTTGATTAGATTGATTGATAACATGCTTGTGTGAATACATGGTTGTGATGCATGAATAATGTATATTAGATAGATATCAGATGGGTGGGCAATTTTAGAAATTATTGTAATAAATTCGGAATTTATTAATTGGACCTGCGTGTCCAGCCTTATTACCTCCTTACTCTTTGTATTCTCTTCTCACCTATTCCCCTCAATGAAATGAGGTTTCTTTAGAAGTGTAGTGTAACGGGTAGAAGTAATAGATGTGCTAGCGGGAGAGAGATATGGAGAGATTAGATTTAATCTAAGATCAATGTGTAAAGTATCCATCCGCATATCATTATTATTTTATTATACGCGCTTTATTATGTGTTTAGAATGCATGTTTAAGGGTGTATGATGATGAGACCTTAACAAAGATAATAAATTGGTTGCCAATTTGAACGCGACAAACCCTCATAAAATATTAAGCGTTTTTCTTTCCATTGAGTGATTCTCACTCAAGATCCAAGACTGGCATTGGCTTGTTGGCCAAAGTCAAGGCTTTTGTCCGTCGAGGATGTGTTTGAATCACGAGAGCTTTGTTCCATATTGGTGTCTTTCCAAGTTATGGTTTGTTGGCCAAAGTGAAGACCACTTCTTGTCCATCGACATTGATTACGAAGCTTTCCATGGTCAATGGGTCGCGCTAACTGGGATAACTAAGTTTGTTGTGCCAAAGCCAAGGCTTAGTTGATTCAGAGGAAAAAGGTTTTTGCAATATATTGGATATATTGGCATATATAAGATAAATGTTTAGGACTTGGATGTCCCCCTACTGGATCTAAGAATTGGATTCGATCCAATTGATCTAAGAGATCTACCTAGTTAATTATCATACAATTTGTTAGCCAAAGTCAGATTGTGTGATATTTAACGGGATCCTAGCCCACTAGGAAACACGGTTTCCCGAGTACTCGACAGAGGGTTAGAGGCTCGCCAAAAATAGTGGGAGGCAAGAATTGAATTTGCAATATTCGTTTTTTATACTTGCCATACGTGCTCAACAAAATCATTCGTCAAATATATTAAATGTTAGTTGGACTAAAATTTAAATCGTTGTTTTATTAAACAGTTGGACTGTATTCAAACTAATTCAATAAATAGTTGATTTTATAATTGGATTATAGTAATCAATATAATTGAATTTAAACAAATAAAGTATAGTTGATTATATAGTTGGACTATAGTAATCATTATATTTAATAGTACCAAAAATCGTTGATTAAATAGTTGGACTATTAGAATCAAGATGAAATTGAAAGATTGACATTTAAAACATAATCCTAGGGAAAATGTATTTAAATAGTTTAATTTTCAAATTGGGAATAATTTCAGGATGGTCCTGGAAACTAATAAGTTACTTTATTTGATAAAATAACATATTAGGCCTAAGCCCGGAGTTAAGCAATAATAGAGCATGATCTTTGAAAGATCATGTAATGATAACTTAAGTGCTTAATCCATTAATTTATCAGATAGACTCCTTAATTTCTTAATCAGAACTAAGGATCAGATCCTTAAAGTATGATATGAAATTGAAGGATCTTCATAAATCTATACTTAGATTTTAGAAGTACTAAATTGCAATACATAACTCTTGGAGAGTTAATGACTATTCTCAAGGAGATAAAGTCAAACTTTGCAATTAGGCAAGTAGCGCAAGGCGCACCTTACTTCCATATTTTAGAAACCCAAGGCTTGGCCAAAGGCTTCTAGAATGTAAAAAAAAAGGGCAAAGGCAAAATCATTATAATCTTCTAAGAAGATAAAAGACATATCCCAAACTGTCTACCTAATTGTGGCAAACGGGATCGCGAAAGCGTGATTGCCGTTTGGACAAAACAGACATGAAGGAATAGAAGATGGGGCAAGGCTCTGACTTCAAATATGTTTATCAAAATTATGTTCACTACTAGTATTAAAATTGGATTTTAAATACTTAGTGTGGTATATAAATTATGTACTGGTGTGCAGCATCTGCTATGAGCATGATACTGACTTCAGTTGAGATTAATCTGCGAATTAGAAATGGGACGAAAGTCGTGTGTTCTAACCGTAGAAACCTAAGTTTAGGAACAATCATTCGGGTGTGTACTTAAATTAAGAAACTTTTATAATGTGACTAGTTTGACTAGAAACATTATCTCTATCGAGTATAACTCGTTGCGAGTGTACCTTTATATTCTAGAACACTAAAGAGTTTTATTGTATAATGATGATATTGAGATAAAACACATTAGATGTGAATAACAGAATTATATTTTGAATATAAATAATTCTCGAACATATAACATGACAAACAAATAGCTCAAACTGATTTGATCAGATGAAACTTATAAGTGGCATTGTTGTCTGAGACACAATGAAACAAGACTCGTATATCCACACTTTTGAAGAGTGGGTACTCGGACTATTTTGATTCCAATCAAATAAAGTCTACGAATCTAGTTTATTGGGCAAAGTGCCTTAAACACTATTTACTTGGTGAAAGTGTAAATGCCACCGATCTGTTAGCCCTAGTTCATAGTGAAGCAAGTGGGCCCATGTCTAGCTAGGCTAGAGGTGGATATGAATATTTCGTGACCTTTACGGGTGTGGCATCGGGTTATGGTTAACTGTTTCTTTTGAAACACGAATCAGAAACTTTTAAAGTTTCGACACGAAATAGATAAACAGATCGGCTCAAGTATTAAACCGTCACGGTACGACCATAATGGAAAATACTTAAGCAATAAGTTTCTCGTATACTTGAAAAAGTATCGTATTCTTTCAAATGAAGACTCCTCCCGGAACACGTCAATTTGACGGTGTGTCCGAACAGGATGAACCGAATTTTGTTGGACATGATAAGGTTAATCATGAGTCGCTCTAAGCTACCATTTCCTTCAACGGATAAGCATAAACAGTGCAGAACTTATTTTGAATAAGGTTCCAAAATAATCTGTTTGACAGATTACATATCAGATATGAACGGGAAAGAAACCGGGTTTCTCATTCCTGATAATTTGGGTATGTTGGGCATATGTTTGGATGATACCAAACTAGAACCCAAATTGGAAAAGTGCCAAATGTAGGTTATCCTAGGGATACCAAAGTATAGCAATTATACAACTCACAAGAGAACAATTAGATTGTTTCTCGCCATGTGGTTTTCCTAAGAGGAATACCGATATACAGTGGAAAGTGGGAGGATAGTAAGACTCGATGAAAATCAGAGTAATACTATTCAAGGCACTGAGTCCTTAATGGAACACAAATAGTTCATCAAGGATGTAACTATACCAATAATCTTCGAATACACAAGAACCGCGTAGGTCAGAGAGAGTCAGAAAACAACCTGTGGTATGGGTTTCTGATCTCACCTCATAAAGATGTCTATCTTATTGAGGAATGCCAACAGACTACATATGAGGAAGTGATACAAGGTATCGACTCCCTATTATGGCAAAATGCCATATAATCCGAAATGGATTCCATGTATATCAACTATGTTTAGAATACTAGTTGATGTACCGCAAGGCATTGTGCCTATTAGTACTATATAAGTATTCAAGGAAGACATACATGGAAGGCAACATACCAACGTACTAAGCTAGGCTTGTAGCGGAAAGGTATCGTTATCAACATTGTGATTGATTACGATGAAACCTTTTACCTGTTGCTACGGTAAATCCATTTGGATAATGCTTGCTGATGCTGCATGTTTCATTTATGAAATATGGCAGCTGAACGGGAAAATTGCTTTCCTTAAACGGAAATATTTTGGAGGATGTTTAAAACATCCTGACGATTTTGTCGTACCAAAACTAGCAAACAAGGTTTGCAGGTTATTTGATCCATGGAGGGATTGAAGCAAGCATTGGGTTCTTGGAACTATCGCTTTGATGTAATCATAATAGTTTATGATTTAATTCAAAACGAAAATAATTCTTGTGTATATAAGGAGGTTAGTGGGAGCGCACTGAATATGACTGTCCTAAATAATGATGACATGTCATTTCTTGGAAATGATATTCCCATAAAATAATCGGTGAACGCTTGGCTTTCAAGAAAAATTCTCCGTAGAACTCTTCGGAGAAACAACCTTTATTTTAGGAATAAAGATCTATTGGGATAGATTTAAAGTTGTTACCATTCTCTGAGAACTCATACATTGAAAAATGAACGTGACCTGGTGTCTCATACCCTTTGAGCATATGGAGTCACAAACAGGCCAATCCAAGTAATAGTCACTGGATTGATGTTAAGAACATCCGTTAGTATCTTAGATAACTAAGGATGTTGTCTTAAACTATGGAGAAGGAGAACTTGAAGTGGCTGGGATCACTACTGCAAGTTTCCTAATCGATAAAAAAAATGGTACTATACAGTTTGAATAACGGTACAGTGAGCTGAAAATCTTCCAAGAAAGATAATGTTACAAAATAAACAACAAATACAGGTTATTACTGCAGCTGAGGCAGCAATAGAGGCCATCTGGGTTATTAAAAAAATCTAATTAGATTAGATATAGTTCTGTTAGCAGCTGAGCTAGGCGTCAGCACAAGCTAAAGAATTAATGGTCTCATCAATGATCCAGATATATACTTTGACTATTCATCTAATTCGTTCGGATCGTACATCGTGGCGATGTGATGATCGAATAAATCGTATGAGATGATAATCAAGCAAAACCGCTGACGAAAGCATTTTCTCAGTAATTTGAGCCAACCGTATATAGTTCGGGTGTCAGACACTCGGGTGACTGGCTATAGGCCAAGTGGGAGATTGTTGGATAGTTATGACCCATAGCGTCACTATTTGTACAGATCATGGTGTTGTTGTACAAATTCACTATGTGACAAACGAGATTACTCTCTTATCATATATAAATGATAGAAGGTCCTTGTGATTTGTTCCTGGATTGAGAATGACATGAGACAGTATCAGTCCACTAAGGATAAATCATTAAAAATCCCTATTCAGAGTATTATTGAGATTGGACATCGATAAATGTGTAAAAGACTAGTATTACACTTGTGTGCGTTATGAGGGCATAATGGCATAGTTCTCATATATTTGGGTATATGATACTCATGCAAGTGTAATATGAGGTTGTGTTTTACTGATGGTACGTAAAAGAGCTTCGCTCTGGATATACCTCCTCGGAATTCCATTGGTAGTATGACTATGTGTCTATGGAAGTCCGAAATCAGGGTAGGTGTATTTGGTCTTAACCTGAGACTTGCACCGCTAATACTTGTGACAATCAATATACTTTGGTTTTGGTCGTCCAGGGCTTTAACAGGTTCTGTGTACGCCTCTGCAGGGTATATTTAGAATCGTAGTGTATTGGGTGTGATGTCAAGACGGAAGTGTCACTCCAGTCATATGGAGATGATGATCACGCAGGGATACAGAACTGGTTTTCTAAAGGGTTACAACCATCGGGATAGTATGACTTGGTCATGATTATTCGATAATAAAGAGACTAGTTGCTCGTCATCCGATATATGCTTCGTACGGACAGACATTGAACCAGCCTCAGGCATTGCATGTGATCATCCGATACTGGATCGAAATACGCAATACCACGTATACTACGCCTGATATAGATCACTATATTCCTGTAAGGATGTTTCTGAAGAATTGGGTTGGCATGGAGCATTGCTAGAAGCCAACATTGTCTTGTAAATCGGTACAAACGTAGTACAAGGTACTTACGTGTTCGGATAGTCCGACAACCGAATTTACTGCCAACATATCTGGGGATCTCATGGGTCGCTTCCCGAAGATTCACCGATGACGTATGATTCGCACTTTTATTCATCTGGGATTAATTAAAGAGAGAGAAAATTAATCTGGGATTAATTATGGAGATATTTTATCTCGGATAAAATATCATTTAAAGAGAGATAACGATTGATTTGGAATTAATCAATAAAATAATATATTCGATATTTTATACGAAATTGGATTTCGACGCGGAATTAAAATTAGATTTTAATTCGAGCGAACGTGTTAATTTAGAATTAATTCGTTAGCGACGTGAATAATAATTATGCTTGGCATGATTATTTAATTAAATTAGATTTAATTACGACGCAATGGAAAATTAGTTAATTTGGAATTAGTGAACCCGAGCCCTGGATTATTTGCGAGCGTATTCGCATTTCGAATTCGAGTGCGGCAAGCAAGTCAAATCAAGCGTCAAATCGCTAGTCACATCAAGCATCAAATCATTAGTCACTTTGAGTGATGTGACATCTAGTCACTTGATTGATTGAAAGATGTGACTTGATGGAAGTTGTTGAAAAGCTTTGAAATCTTGATTGACATTTAATATATTAAATGTTTGGTATATGTTTGATTTTTTTTGGAAAACAATTAATCTAATACACATATTTTTTTCATCTCTCTAAACTCTTCTCTCTCTCTCACGACCATTTGGGCTGTTCTTCTACTGGTTTCTACCCCAAAATGCCAAAACCCATAGAGAAGAATAGAGTGATTTTTTTTGAAAATCAAGGTGCTAGCACACTCCGGAGTCGTCCGAAGGTGATAGGGAAACCCACTCGTGTGAATGGAATGATTAAACAAGAAAGCTTGGAGCTTGATTCATCCATCCATGGCCGAATTTGGAGAAGCAAAACAGTGGACTGCTGTGACATGGATGAGGTAGAAAATTGATTTTTTTTGTCCACCACGTCGCTCAAACGATCGATGTAAGTATTCTGCAACTTCGTTGTATATATTCACATGTATTTTTGTGCTTATTATTCGATCCTTGGGACCGTATAACTCCAACAAGCGAGTGACCTATTGCGTACACAATTCTGTTACCTTAATTGTTGCTTTGATTTGCTTTTCTATTGTAATTATCTTTGTTTTCATAGATAGGATCCAGACTTTTTGACCTTTCATGATTTCTTTTGTTGTTTAGCTAACAAGCGTCATTTGGAAGATACTAGTGCTATTATTACTCACCCTTTTCAGGTACTATAAATTTAGCCCATCATTACACTTCTGAAGGTATATAGATTTGAGGAAAAAAAATGCACTAAAAAAAATGAAAAAAAGGAAGCCACTTCAAGAAGACGAGTTGAAAATATATGTGTGTTTTGTGGTACTAGTGTTGGTACTTGACCATAATACATAGAATAAGCACATGAATTGGGTCGAGTCTTAGCTGCAAAAGAATATGCACTTAGTATACGACGGAGTCAATCTTGGACTAATAGGGATCGTTTCAAAAGCTGCAAATGAATGAGGCAGTCCAGTTCTTAGAATCATCCCAAAACCCTTGGCGGAGGCGAATCTGATAGGTCCATCAAACGGAGAGGAACTGATCATACCGGGAAAGTCTGAGCGGCTGGTGGAAATGATTAACCATGCTGATGCTTTTATTGCTTTTCCAGGTAGCTTGGGCACATTGGAGGAAATATTTACAGTGCTATCTTGGGCGAACTTGAACATACACCAGAAACCAATTGGGTTGTTTAACTTTGAGGGATTTTATGATTTTCTATTTGTGTTTCTTGATGATGCCCAGAGAAATAGGTTCGTGACTAAACCTATGAAAGAACTTCTCTTTACTGCCAGAACTGGCCCCGATCTAATTGACCAAATCTTAGTATTTGAACAACAAATTGACCCTATCATCTCCAAGATAAAATGGTCCGAGGATGATCGTGGTAAGAAGCGTCAAATAAATCTGGATCTTAACCTTTAATTTCCTTTCTAGATGTAGTATTTCAGCTAACCAGGTATGCTCTTCTAAATTCATCTTCTACAGTTTAAGACATTGGGGACAATGTCTCATTGAGCTTTGGGAGTCACTGGCCCAAAGCTCATTACATGGATCAAAGATGTTTCCATATATATATATATATATATATATGAAGTCTGAGTAATTAAGTTCGTAAAGGTGTCTTAATACCTGGTGCCCTAAAGCCAACTGGTTTGGGAGCCACCGACTCAAAGCTCGGAAGAAATTGTATATAAATAAAAAATTAAAATCAAAAAAGAAAAAAAATCTGAAAAATCCGAAAAAATTATTCCATTGCTACAAAAAGGTGTGAATTCCGATAAAACTTCAGAAAAATAATATTACTCTCTTATCAACTACACATGTGACTGTTGTAGGCAAAAATGAAATGATTAATATTGTGTTGGCTGTGTATATGAAGAATGGTAATTATAATCGAAGAATTTACATATTCGGTAATTTAGAAAGAAACAAAACAACTGGTAACTTGGAGTACAAGTTTCACTTGATTAGTCACTAACTTCTTTATTCTCTTATCTCTTGTCTTTTTGCTTTTGTGTGCATTAGTTTTACTATCTTTTTACTTTTATCAAACGTTTGTGGGTATCGTTGATGTAAGCCCTCACGAGAATACAATTCGTCCACTAGGGACACCTATGGGGTTAAAGGCTAGTTGCATTTGCTAAATGCAATTGTGATCCCTACGAAGTGGCTTAACTTAATTTTATTTTAAAAATATTTATGCTATTTTATTTTTTTGTTTTGCTCGAGGACTAGCAAAATGTTAGGTTTGAGGGTGTGATGAGTGGTAATTATATCACTATTTCCCACTCATTTAACCTAATATTTTATATAGGTTCTCGAGTTTTATGAATGTTTTGATGTGTTTTTGTTTATTTTATAGATTAAAATAATATTTGGACTTAATGGAATCAACTCAGGGCTAAAATGATGAATTCCAGAGAAAAAAAGGGTCAAAACAAAAATTTACTCTACGCGTCACGAAGTGTAGTCCTAATTTCCAATTTTACGCAAGTTTCCTATTTTGGCCATAACTTTTTCATCCGATATCCGATTAAGCTGATTCAAGTCGCAGCTTAAAGAATACCCAACGATCTACAACTTTGAGGAATAAAATACTTTCGAATTCCGAATATTTCATGACCGAAATTGTTGAACAATCCGAAATTATGTTATGTTTAATTACTAAAGTCATTATCAAAAATATAAAAATTTGTCAATCTTCCACCAAACATACAAGAGTGTTTTGTGCCATGTTTGGTGCCTTGTTTGGTGCCATGTTTGGTGGAGTGTTTTGTGGAGTGTCTTGTGGCATGTTTGGTGGAGCAATTCGTGGAGCAATCGGTGGAGAAATTGGTGGAAGCCTTTATATTTTCCTATAAATACCAAGCCTATTCATTTGTAATTCTCACGCTTTCCTTATGTTTCTGTAGGAATTTAAGGATTGCATCTTGTGTGTTTATTTTTAGTAATTTAATTTATGTATTTTTATTTTCAGTAATAGTAGTAGTTCTTTTTTTTTATGTTTAGTAATTAGATTTCTGCTGGGGGAAGGGTGAAGCTTTTATTATTTTAATTTAGATTAATCTCCTTTAATTATAATATAGAAATTATAATTCAAATGAAAAGAATTACCGCCTTAATGGCTGGTTTTATTTATTTGACATAAAGTAACACAGCATATATGGCCGATCTTTAAGTGACAGATAATTACAGCCTATATGGCTCGTTTATAGACAAATAATATATCTCCTTTATGGATAGTTGGACTTAATAACAACAGTAGGAATTAAGTCCTCGTGGGATCGGTATTTTTATACTACTTGAACGATACGTGTGTTTGCGTTATACGCGTGTGAATGCACCGGTCAGTGATAAGAGAGAGAGATAGAAAAAATAGATAGGACTTAGGGTTTTCTGTTAGCTAGGGTTGTTTTTATTTATCGTGGGAGAGAGAGAGAGAGTAAAGAGAGAGTGGTATTTGGTTTTGTGTGTGGATGCAGTGAATAATAAGGGAGAAAGTGGGAGGCCGTGTGTTGAAAGTGGAGAGAGAAGAGAAATGAGAGCCTAGGGTTTTTTTTGTTCAATGTGAGTGTGAGCTCTTGGTGTCAAGGGTTTGGTTTATGGTCATCTTTATAGGAGAGGTTTAGGGTTTTCCTTGTATGAGTAGGAAATAAAGATTATGTAATTATGGGGAATATTTAATTGGTGTGTTATAAGGAAAGGATTTCCTTGATTTTAGGAAGGTAATTTATTTAGTTTAGGAGAGGGATTTGATTTGATTTGATTTAATTTATTTTAATTTAATTTAATTTGTGACAAGTATTTTAAATGTTTTAATTATTTTTGGATTGGGCTTGGGCGAAATGGGCTTTGGATGGGCGCGGGGGGTTTTGGGCCGAGATTAATATTTTAAAATAGAAATCAATCGGGTGAACCCGAGACTAAGCAAACGAATGAAATCCAGCAAGGTATTGAGTTTTCACTTCCGATGTTCATTTCCCGCGACTTCTGCAAATTAAAGGGTAGTACCTCCATACGAGACTCATCATGGGGTCTTATGCAAAAATTTAGTGCCTGCAGTCGCCCCCACCTTGATGGGACTTGTGAAGTGTGTGACAATAACAATCCTATCAAAGTTATGCATGTATTTTTACTTACCTGGCTCACCAGCTACTGCTTGACTTGCCTGTTACTTCGAACTGAGTTGATCTGGTGGTGAGGTACTGCGACCCATGAGGTTCATCCCTGCAATATGCTGCGATCTCTAGGAATCACTACCGGATTGAACTGATATGATGGTGAGGCGCTTCGACCCCAAAGTTCATCCCTACAAGGTACTGCAATCTCTAGGAATCATTACCGGACTGAACTGATATGATGGTGAGGTTTTTCGACCCAAAGGTTCATCCCTACAAGATGCTACGATCTCTAGGAATCACTACCGGACTGAACTGATATGACTGTGAGGTGCTTCAACCCAAAGGTTCATCCTTGTAAGATGCTGCGATCTCTAGGAATCACTACCGAACTGAACTGATATGAAGTGGTCCATTCCCGAATCGTTACTATGAGGTAGTCCATTCCCGAACCGTTACTATGAGGTGGTCCATTCCTGAACCGTTACTGTGAGGTGGTCCATTCCCGAACCGTTACTTTGAGGTGGTCCATTCCTGAATCGTTACTATGAGGTGGTCAATTCCTGAACCGTTACTTTGAGGCAGTCTATTCCCGAACCGTTATTGTGAGGTGGTCCATTCCCGAACCGTTTCTATAAAGTGGTCCATTCATGAACTGTTATTATGAGGTGGTCCATTCCCGAATTGTTACTGTGAGGTGGTCCATTCCGGAACAGTTACTGTGAGGTGGTTTATTCCCGAACCATTATTGTGATGTGTTCCATTCCTGAACCGTTACTGTGTTGAGGTGATGGCGAGGCGCTCTGACCCCTGGGCTTTGTTCCCAAACCACATGTGGGCTTTTTTCCCGAATTGAGCTGAATGTGGGCTTTGTTCCCAAGCAATGTAGAGAGTGGGCTTTGTACCCTGGGCTTTGTTCCCGAACTGTGCTGAATGTGTTAGTTGTGGTCCACTTCCAAACCATACTCCATTCTCGAAGCGTCATTCCCGGCATGCTAAACCTCATTCCCGAGGCATCGCTAATGTGATAGTTGTGGTTTCCTTCCGAACCTTGCCCCATTCCCGGAGCGCCATTCCCGGCATGCTAAACCTCATTCTCGAAGCATCACGATTGTGATAGTTGTGGTCCCCTTCCGAACCTACCCCATTTTCGTCATACTAAACCTCATTCCCGAGGCGTCACGGTTGTGGGCCTCGACCCATGCTCCATTTCCGAAGTGCCATTCCCAATGAGTTGATGATAATGTGGGCCTCGAACCTGGGATTCATTCCGAAACTATTGATGAAGTGGGCTTCAACCCTGGGATTCATTCCCAAAACTGCTGATAATGTGATGCTCGACCCTGGGATTCATTCCCAAAACTACTGATAATGTGGGCCTCGACCTTGGGATTCATTCTCGAAATTGTAGATGAAGTGGGCCACGATCCGGGGATTCATTCCCAAAACTGCTGATAATGTGGGCCTCGACCCTGGGATTCATTCATGAAGACTCTTAATAATGTGGGCCTCGACCCTAGGATTCACTCCCGAAACTGCTGATAGTGTGGGCCTCGACCCTGGGATTCATTCCCGAACTTCTTGTCTTTTCCACTTTTTCATTTTCTTCAACACTTGCGAACAAAAAAAAACAACAATTGCATGTATGTGACGTGTATGCATGTATGTATGGATGTATTTCCTATTCCGATGGGTTAGGTCTTCCTTATGCTCCTTGGTGTCCTTCGCCTATAACTGTCTTTGGTCGCCCCTTGGGCCTGCTTACAGTTTCTTTCTATCAACTGTCTTCTGGTGATTGCTCAGTTTCCTTTGGTCCTACGACTCAATATCTCATTATGTCCCTGATTTGCGAGGTGGTAGACTGGTCGCTCCTAGTCTTGATTTAGCTTTCTGCTCTCCGCTGTTTGCATTAGGTCAATGTGGACCACATGATATGGCATTCTATATCATCATATTATATCACATGCTACGAAGTATTCCCAATAGTTACACATATTATTGCCCTCAAAGAATGCCTAGTATTGAAACTTGAGAAGCATCAAAACATTAAACGTGACTCAAATCCAAGTCTTTGAATAAATGATCTAAGCCAGGCTCAAAGTGTGTGTGTGCAAAGGTTCCTTTGCAGATTCATCCCCAGGTAAGTCAACTCAATGATTTCGTCAAAAAATAGGATCGATGGGTCAAACCAACCTAGATGTCTCAATTATGCCTGCAGTTGCTAGTCTGTGCTCAATGTGGTATGGTTTTCTTTCTCTTTTGCTCTTTCTTTTTTTCTTTTCATTTCGAACTTCTTTTTTACTTTTTTTTTCTTTATTTTTTCTCTTTTTTTCAACACATCTACCCTTTAAGATAGCATTTCTCCTCATGGAGGTCCTAATACTCGCCCATGGGTAGCTTCACGCTTATCGGTTATAGGTGGTTCAATTCTTTTCTTTAGAGATATTTCTTTCATTTTCAACCATACCACACATCATAACATAAGCAAATCAAGATAGACATCCGAGCAAACGGTCATTCACTGACCTATAATTTCTTCAACTAGTCACCTTGCCAACTACTCAGGTTTTCACCGCTAAGAACCTATAGTGAAGTGCTTACGAGTCTAGCATAGATCAATCACTCAAAGAATCAGATAAAAGCACATCAAAAGATTATTGTTTTTAATATTTCACCCTAAAGTAAACAATTTCGTCATTGGACTTATGCCTAACTATTAAGGAGTAAGTACAATTTTTTTTTTTTCCTTTTTTGTTTCTTTTGTTTTCTTTTATTGATGGCCCCCCAATGGTCTTTTTATTCTTGCCGTAAAGTTTTATGTTCTTCAGTTTCCTTTTCCCTGATATCCATGTTTGTTAAACTCATCTTGACAAATCTTTCTTCCTTCTCTAACCCAATGGATATCTATGATGGCTTTTAAGACACAGGGTTAACATGATGCGTGTATGCATGGGATGCCTGAAATACGTGCGATGCATGAGATATAAGATGCATGTGTTTATCAAAAGCATAAATGGGCAATTTCTATGAGATATATGACTATGGTTCATATGCGGGTCTATATGAGTGCAGACAAAGGCTCTCGCACGACTAGGTCTCCCCACTCAAGGGTTCGAGCGACCAAGTGAGCGCACCTTTTTTATACGCTAAGGTACATGCCAACGAGTGGTGATATATGAATGACTGTCAAATAGATTTCTTATTGAAGATTCCCCAGAGTGAGGGTTCTCTTAAATACCTAAGCCTCTTAGGCTCTTATCGCCTTGGTGACAGGAATAAATAATAATTCCTCCAAATTAGTCCATAATAGTAAGCTTCGAGTAAATGATTATCTAGGTGCCTTCAAAGCTTTTCCTTCAGCTATAGAAAGGTAGTGAAGGAAGGAAGACACCAAACCGTTACCTAGCTCTAATAATGCCTTTGATTAAACCCATTTAACCCACTGTAGACATGGTTAACTAAAGCACGAATCATAAACATTATAAGACATTATTTCAGGGCTGATTCTCTGTCCTAGTGGTGTCGCCATACTCTAGGACACAGAAATCGGTGACGCTGTTTCAGGTTTACGGCCCGGTCTAGAGCATGGAGTAGCCCACAGGGGAATAAACCGAAGAATAAAGGAGTCACCACCCAGTGTGAACTGGGAAATGATTTAAGGCCGCACTCACTCCTCGCAAGGGAAGACCTCTAACCGTTGGGTTAAGAATGGTCCATTATTTATGTCACTTGTAATGAGTGGATTTATACGATAATATAAGCGAGTCTACGCAACATACATACACAAGAATAACCTACATGTAAGTTTGAATACAACCGAACCTATATCTAAGTTTGAATACAAACTATATCTAAATTTGCATAAAACCTATATCTAAATTTTCATGCATAAAAGTAAGTCGGAATAACAGCAAGCACACAATCTCATGAACATATTAAATTAATATATGCAGAGACATAAATAAAAAACAATTGTCTAAGCATAAAAATTAAAGAGTAATAATCAAATTCCGAACATGAAAGAAATAATTAAATCTTGCATGAAAATAACATATTATTCCTAATAAACAATGGATAAACACAAGATTGGATGAAATGAAATATGTGCGTTTCTCAAGCGATACATGGAATTATATCCCAAGTACAGACTGCACTACCATCCATTCAGATTCGGCCACGACATTTACGTCTGGGTTTCCATCCGATATACCATGAGAAGCAACACTTAATCCCTGACCCACTATTGACATACATGAAACATGATAATGCATATGACCATAAATGACCGAAGAGAACAAAACAAATGCGAAATAATAAAACAACAGTAAACGAAAATTAAATGTGAAATAATGAAAGGCCAATTATGCGGAATAAATACGGAATAATAAATATGTGGCCAAAGAACTAACCCGTTTTCAATAGGACTTTGCATACCCGGTTAGACGTATTCCACGTCCAACCAAGTATAACGTGTCCGGGATAATAAAATATAACAAAGGGTGCCCTCAGGTCTTACCTTTTAAGTCACTTATCGGGAGTGCGTTGGCACGTCGCCGGAAGGGTTAGGGTTTCCACTATTTTCACTAGTTCATTGTTTCCACTCGCAGTTTTCTCTATTTTTACTCGTTGTTTCCACTAGTTGTTTTCTCTATTTTTCTTCACTGTTTTGGATGATTTATGCTACGGTTTCAGGTGGTTGTTTATGGACTATTTTGGGTTATTTTGGGGGCCGTGTCGGGGGCTATTTTTGGGACTGTTTTGGGGTTATTTTCGGTTACAGAGAGGGTTGTTTCAGTGATGATTTAGTCTCATTTAAAGGCTTAGTTTTTGGTCTCGGTTTTGGTAATTTTACTCACTGTTTTTGGTAATTTTGGGACTACTTTAGTATCGATCATGGATGGATATTTGGGTTTGTTGTTTTTCTGTCAGATGACACATGTGGGAGGGTTTGTGGCTGTGTCAGTTAGGAGAGAATAGAGGGCCTGTTTCATCATCGGAAGATAGTATTTTTGGCAGTTTGTGGCCTTTGTTAGTGGGTAAGAATGAGAGACTGGGTGCGTGTCCTTGAATGAGAGAGTGCGGGAGGTGTCGAGTTCTTAGGATTATTGTTTGTTTGGTGTTTGAAAGAGAGAGCCGAAGAGGATCGTGAATGTTAGCTTGGTTCACGTTCAATTATGCTTTATTGGTAGTGTGAGGTGCAACCATGAGTCTCATAGTGTTGCCGAGAACTATTTTGCTGTGAGAGAGAGGAGCCGTGAAAGAGTTTATGTTTTTTTATTTTTTTGATTTGGCCGAGAGTTATTGCTTTTAGTCGGTGAGGGTTATTTGGGCATAAGCTTCACGTGTCTAGGTTGAGTGAAGAGAGAAGAGGGTTCAGGGTTTATCTTTTTGTGTGGCTGCTGGGATTGTCGTGTTTTGTGAGTAGGATGAAGATAGAGAGAGTAGGAGAGAGGCCGTCCCATGATTTTTAGTTTAAGGTTTCTCCTTTATTTTTGTGAAGCTGTGCATGGGAGAGGAGAGGGATGGAAGCTTGAGCAATTTATGGTTTTTCCTTTTATTTTGGTGAAGGCGTGCATGGGAGAAGAAATGGATGAAGGCATGAGCAGTTTAAGGTTTTTCCTTTATTTTGGTGAAGGCGTGCATGGGAGAGGAGAGGGATGAAGCCATAAGCAGTTTAGGGTTTTTTCAGAGGAGAGAGATCGAGATTGGTGAGGGCCGAGAGGTTCTTGGTTTTGTTGATCTGTCGAAGAGAGCGAGATAAGAGAGAGAGACAAGAGAAAGAGGTAGGACGTAGGGTTTTCAGTTAGCGAGGGTTCTTTTTGTTTATCATGGGGAGAGAGAGAGTAAAGAGAGAGTGGTCTTTGGTTTTTTGTGTGGATGCCGTGAAAAGTGAGGGAGAAGGTGGGAGGCCGTGTTGCAAGTGGAGAGAGAAGAGAAGTGAGAGCCTTGGGTTTTTGTTGTTCCACTTGATTGTGATCTCCATGGGTCAAGGGTTTGGTCTATGGTCCTTTTTATAGGAGAGGGTTAGGGTTGTCCTTATATGAGTAGGAAATGAAGATTGTGTAATTATGGAGAATATTTAATTGGTGTGTTATAAGGAAATGATTTCTTGGATTTTAGGAAGGTGATTTATTTAGTTTAGGAGAAGGATTTGATTTGATTTAATTTGATTTGTGACATGTGTTTTAAATATTTTAATTATTTTTGGAATAGGCTTGGGAGAAATGGGCTTTGGATGGGTGTGGGGGTTTTGGGCCGACGCTAATATTTTAAAATAGAAATTAATCGGGTGAACCCGAGACTAAGCAAACGAATGAAATCTAGCAAGGTATTGAGTTTTCCTTTCCGACGTCCATTTCTCGTGACTTCCGCAACTTAAAGGATAGTGCCTCCATACGAGGCCCATCATCGAGTCTTATGCAAAAATACAGTGCCTACAAGAAGACCTCAAACCATTGGGTTCAGAATGGTCCCTTACTTATGCCACTTCTAATGAACAGATTTATGCGATAATATAACCACGTCTACACAACATACACACGGAGGAATAATCTACATCTAAGTTTGTATATAACCTATATCTAATTTCGTATACAACCTATAGCTAAGTTTGCATGCATAAAAGTAAGTCGGAATAATGGCAAGCACCCAATTTCATGAACATGTTAAATTAATACTGCGGAAACATAAATAAATAACAATTGTCTAAACATAAAAATTAAAGAGATAATTAAATTCCTAATGTTAAAGAAATAACTAAATCGTGGATGGAAATAACATACTATTTCTAATAAACAATGGATAAACACAAGATTAGATGAAACGAAATATGTGCATTTCTCAAGTGGTATGTGAAATTGTATCCCAAGTGTAAACCGCACTACCGTTCATTCGGATTCGGCTACGAAATTTACATCTGGGTTTCCATCAGATATACCGCGAGATATAACACAAAATCATTCATCCAGTGGCCACAACATACATAAACCAACAATACGCATGCGAAGAAATAATAATAAATAATAGAAAAAAGAACGGAAAAAAATAGAAGGGTGCCCTCCGGTCTAACCTCTTAAGTCGCCTCTTAGAAGTGCGTTACGTGGTCGTTGGAAGGGTTAACACTCCGTAACTCTTTTGGTTCACTGGTTCAATATTTTCCTTCGTTGCCTTGCTGTTTTGGGTTGTTGTTTTCTCTGTTTTTGCTGCTATTTTATGGTCGTTATTTTTTGTTATTGTTCACTGTATTTTGGTAGTTTCGAGTGACTATTTTGTGCGATTTTTGGTGTTTTTATTGCATTTTTTGTGGTTTTTGGGTAGTTTTCCAGGCAGTTTTTGAGGTAATTTAGGGGTAGTTTTCTGGGTAGTTTTGTGATAGTTTTAGGGCAGTTTTATGGTAGTTTCAGGGCCATTTTGCGGTAATTTCAGGGCAGTTTTCTGTTCGGTTATAAAGCTTATTTTGTGGGTAGTTTCAGTTATGTTTGAAGGGTTTACTAGTTCACTGGATGGGCTATTTTTTCGTGTGAAGGGCTCAGTTTGGGTGAGGTCAGTGATGGCTGTGCGTGTTAGGTGCGGTTGGGTGCGTTGTGGCTTTATTGGTTGACGTGTTTATGGCTTCTTTGCAAGTGGCGTGCAAAGTGTCATTTAGAGAGAGAGAGAACGCGTGTCTGCCAAGGTGCAAGTGTGTGTGTTGGGGCTTGTTGCCGAGAGTATGGTGATGTTGAATGTGCGAGTGGGCTTAGGTGGCCATGAGTGGTGTGTACATAAATGAGTGGACCATGTGCTGGTGGCGTGAATGTGTTGGCTTTGTAAGGGACGTGTGTGTGTCTAGGTTTGTGGGTGTGTATTTGAATACCGAGTGTGTTTAATGGCATTGCTGTTATCTTGGGTGGCTTCCAAGAGAGATGGATGAGAGGCAATGAGGTGTAGGTATCTTGCTAGGGTTTATTCACGTTAAGCTTAGGGTTTTTCTTTTTTACTTTATTTTTGGGGTTGTCGTGAGTGTTCTGTGAGGTGAGAGCTGTGCGCTAGGTGAGGGAGTGAGGTTGGTTCTTTGGGCTCGTGAGTGAGGGCTGCTTATATGTTAGGGTTTTTTATGTTGTTTTTGAGTTAGCTGAGAGAGGCATTAGGGTTGGTAGAAGGAGAGAGGGGATAGAGAAGGGCGTGAAGATTATTAGGGTTCCATTATCTGTTTTTGGTTGTGGCCGTGAGTGGTGTATTAGGATTTATCTATTTTGCTTTGTTATGAGTGTCGGTTGAGAGAAGAGAGGGATAAGAGATGAGGTTTTGGTTATTACCGTGAGGAGAGATGAGTGTGAACTGTTACGGTTTTTTGGTTGTGGCCATGAATGTTGATTGAGAGAAGCCCAGAGAGTTTAGTGTTTTGTATTATTTTTATAATGGTGCATGCTTAGGGTTGTGCATAGGTTCTTAAAAGGAAATAAAATCATCAATTAAGGGGTGCATTTCATTAATTAAAAAAGGGAAACAAATTTTGTGTAATTTTGGTGGGGAATATCTTCAAATTTGGTGGGTGAATTGTTTAATTGGATTTAAATCTTTGGTAATTAGGGAGGGATTTATTTAATTTAGGAAGGTGATTTGTTTTGATTTTAATTGGATTTGATTGGATTTAATTTAATTTTATGACATGTGTTTTAAATGTTTTAATTATTTGGATTGGGTTTGAGTGAAATGGGCTTCGGATGGGTGCAGGGTTTTGGGCTGAGGCTTAATATTTTAAAATAGAGATTAATCGGGCGAACCCGAGACCAATTAGCGAGTTAAACTTGTTGATGTATTTATTTCTTGAATTTTTCCCTTCCGACGTCTATTTCCCGTGACTTCCGTAACTTATCAGGTAGTGCCTCCATATGAGGCTCATCATTGGGCCTTCTGTAAAAATACAATGCCTACAGTCGCCCCCACTTTGATGAGACTTGTGCAGTGTGTGACAATGACAATCCTATCATAGTTATGCAATGCATTTTTTACTTACTTGGCTCGCCAGCTGTTGCCTGACTTGCCTATTGCTTCGAACTGAGTTGATCTGGTGGTGAGGTGTTGTGACCCCTGAGGTTTATCCCTGCAAGATGCTGTGATATCTAGGAATCACTACCGAGATGAGCTGATTCTAAGTTGTGGTCCATTCCCGAACCGTTACTTGAGGTGGTCCATTCCTAAACCGTTACTGTGAGGTTATCCATTCCCGAACCATTACTGAGTTGAGATGAGGTTCTTGTTCCCGAATTGTGATGAGGGTTTTGTTCCCCAATTAAGATGAGGGTCTTGTTCCCTGAATTGAGTTGAGATTGATGGTGAGGTGCTGTGACCCCTGGGTCTTGTTCCTAAACCACCGAGTTGAAGGTCTTGTTCCCTATTTAAGTTGTGGGTCTTGCTCCTGATTATTGGTCTTGTTCCCAAATTGAGCTGCGGGTCTTGTTCCCGATTTTGGGTTTTATCCCCAAATTAATTACGGGGTCTTGTTCCCAAATTGAATTGCGGGTCTTGTTCACGATTGTGGGTCTTGTTCCCAAATTGTGTTGCGGGTCTTGTTCCCAATTGTGGGTCTTGTTCCTAAATTGAATTGCAAGTCTTGTTCCCAATTGTGGGTCTTGTTCCCAAATTGAGTTGATTGTGGGCCTTGTTCCCGAGTTGTACTGAATGTGGGCTTTATTCTCGAGCGGTGTTGATTATGGGCTTTATTTCTGAACTGCTTGTCTTTGACTCTTTTCTTCAAAACCTGTGAACAAAAACAAAGTAAAATTGTGTGCATGTGATATGTATGCATGGATATGTTTCCTATTCCGCTGGGTTAGGCCTTCCTCATGCACTTCGATGCTTGTCGCCTACAAAAGTCTTTGATCACCCTATGGGTCAGCTTACAATTTCCTTCTGCCAATTATTTTCTGGTGGTTGGTCAGTTCTATTTTATTTATAGCTCAATTTCTCGGTATATCCCTTATTTACGGGGTGGTAGACTGGTCGCCCCCAAACTCGTTTTAGCTTTCTATTTTTCGCTTCTTGCATTAGGTCAAAGTATATCATGTGATGTGACGTTCCATACTGTCATATCATATTACTCCCTTTTGCGAGATAGTCCTAATAGTTGTTTATATTATTGCCCTAAAAGGATGCCCAGTGTTGAAACCAGAGAGCCTTCAAAGTACTCGAGGCAACTCAAATCCGGCCATTTGAATAATTAATCTGAACCAGACTCAAAGTGTGTGTGTGCTAAGGTTCTTTTACTCCTTGATCCTTGGGTAAGCAAGCTCAATGATTTGTTTTCAAAGAATGAGATCGAGGAGTCAAACCAACCTAGATGTCTTGATCATGCTCTGTAATTACTTCTCCGTACTCAATGTGATATGATTTTCTTTTCCTTTTCTTTCGTCTCTTTTTCGTCTTCTCTCCTTTTTTAACACACCTACCCTTTAAGGTAGCATTTCTCCTCATGGTGGTCCTAATACTCGCCCATGGGTAGCTTCACGCTTATCGGTTACAGGTAGTTTATATTTTCTTCTTCAGAGACTTTTCTTTTGGTTTCCAACCATATCACATATCGTAACACAAATAAGTCAGGATGGACATCTAAGCGAACAGTCATTCGTCAATCTGCACTCTCTTCAACTAGTCACCTTGCCGACTACTCTGGCTTTCACTGCTAAGATCCTATAATTAAGTGCTCGCTAGTCTAGTCAAGATCATCTACTCAAAATATCAGATGAGAGTACCTCTCGCACTTTTTGTTTCTAAAGTTTCACCCTAAAGAAAAAAATTTTATCATCGGACTCATGCTTAACTATTGAGGAAAAAATTCGAACAAGAAGGAAAAATTAATGTCTCTTTTATTATTAAAAAAAAGCAGGACTGCAATCAAATAAGTCAGAGAAATAAACGTCTGCAGTATTGTCTTATTCCTCTGCCTATGGTTCTTCACTCCTGCCATCCCCTATCCCCATGCAAGAAGCTTGGTGGTTGAGAGTTTGGAGGGAAAACGTTTCGGGTAGGCCGGAGTTGATCATGTAGGTGGGTGGTGGAACAAAGTGATGGTTAGGTAGAGGATTTCTGTGTGTATTGGGTTGTTCTTTTTTTAGATCAGTTATTTTATAGACGTCAATGAGGTTTTGGATCTCATGCCTAAGGCGGGTGTAGTTGTCCATTTCATGGCCTTTCTGCTGATGGAAGTGGCAGTATTGGTTTAAGTCGAAGTAGTGTGGCACATGGTCTGGAATTGGTCTAGGTTCGAAAGGTTTCATGAGTCCTTGTCCTTTCAACTTCTCAAGCACCTTTGACAGATGCTTACACAGATGAGAGAATCGCCTATTTCTAACAGCAGTGATCTCAGCGGTAGCGGACTTGGTCTCAGAAGGCACCCCAAAAGTTATTCTATTCTGGCTATAGAACTTCATATTCTCAGCTTCTTCCTCCTCAATGTCTATAACAGTCTCCCTCAACTGTCAAAAATCACCAATCATAGAGGTCATCCTCCTCAGCTTACGGTAAACAGAGGGTTTAATACCCTTGATGATCTTGATATGGTATTCCCCAAGTCACGAAACGACAAGTCAATCTCCAAGTCTGTGACATATTGCTTCAGAAAGGCCTCCGCCAATGCCCTCCAATCATCATTGACCTTGCTCTCAATTCCATGATACCATACCACTGGTGCACCCTCAAGTGACATTGTGAACATCTTCTGAACTTGACGCTTCGACAGACCCACTGAACTCATCACAGAAATATAATGTCAGAGATGGACCCTCGGATCCCCGTTCCCATTGAACTTGGCCATGTCGGGCATCCTGAACTGTGAAGCAGCTACTCTTCGAAAGTCATCGCATCATAGTGTAGCAAATCCTCATGTTTACCCTTCAGCTTGTGGGTAACTGACTCTACCTGATCCCTGAGCTTCTGCAACTCTGCCTGAGACCCGGCTATTCTTCCCGCGACATACTCAGCGACGTCATCATCAAAAATAGGGATATCGTCACTCAATCTATTCGGAGGTTCTTCACGCCTCAAATTCTCAAAGCCTCCCCCAGCGTGGGGCACAGCCATATTAGCTTATAGCGGTAGTCAAAGCTTGCAACTGCTCTATAAACTTAGTGAGACTAGTCTCCAGCTGGTCCATACGGGATCCTTCGTTTTCTAATTCGCTCATGTTCGCTAACGGCCTTTTGACGAGTCTTCCCTCTTACCTAACCCAACGGGTATCTATGGTGTCTTTTAAAACCGCAAGTTAGCATGTATACGTGTGATGCATGGAATATACAAGCCCGTTAAAGTTTTTATACAAATTGGCCTATTATCATTTCAAAGTATTCAACCATACTATTGCGAGGTGAAAACTTGTCCTAGTTGAAAAAGGCCAAACATGTTTACACCTTCGCAAGAACATGGCTAAAAAACTTCAAATGATTCGGGCCCCAAACACAAAGTGGCCTATCGATATTTTAGAAGATTTTGACCCAATTGTCATAATAGGTGAACTCGTCCTAGTTTAAATGGCCTAATAAGTTCACAACTCATGACGAAAGGTCTAACTGAATCCAAATGATGATAGTCCTAAACACAGGCATAAATGGATAGTTTTTATTGGTCATGCAACTAGGGTTTATATGCTGGTTTATAGGGGTATAGGTAAAGGCTCTCGCCGGCAAAAGATTGCTTACAACTAGGTCTGCCCACTGAAGGGTTTGAATGACCATATGAGCGCACCTTTTTTATACGCTAAGGTACGTGCCAACGAGTGATGATACACGACTGACTGTCAAATGGATTTCTTATTGAAGATTCCCCATATGGAGGGTGGAGTGAACTCTCTTAAATACCCAAGCCCCTTAGGCTCTTATCGCCTTGGTGACAGGAATAAACAAAAGGTCCTCCAAATTAGTCTATCATGGTAAGCTTCAAGTAAATGATTAACTAGGTGCCTTCACAGCTTATCCTTTCAGCCATAGAAATGTAGTGAATGAAGGAAGGCACCAAACAATTTCCCAGCTCTAATAATGCCTTTGATTAAACCCCTTCAACCCACTGTAGACATGGTTATCGAAATCATAAATCACAAACATTACAAGACAATAATTGGAGGCCGATTATCTTATCCCCGGTGGAGTCGCCAGATTGTAGGACATAGAAGTCGGTGATGTTGTTTCGGGCTCGCGGCCCGATCGATAGTATTGAGTAGCCCATTGGGGACTAAACTAGAGAATAAAGGGGTCGCCACCCAGTGTGAACTGGGAAACGATTTAAGGCCGCACTCACCCCTCACAAGGGAAGACCTCAAACCGTTGGGTTTGGAATAGTCCCTTACTTATGCCACTTATAATGAACAGATTTATGCGATAATATAACCACGTCTACACAACATACATACGGAGGAGTAACCTACATCTAAGTTTGCATACAACCTATATCTAAGTTCGCATATAACCTATATCTAAGTTTGCATACAACATATATCTAAGTTTGCATGCATAAAAGTAAGATGGAATAATGGTAAGCACATAATTTCATGAACATATTAAATTAATACATGCGGAAACATAAATAAATAATAATTGTAAAAACATAAAAATTAAAGAGATAATTAAATTCCTAACGTGAAAGAAATAACTAAATCATGCATGGAAATAACATACTATTTCTAATAAATAATTGATAAACACAATATTAGATGAAACGAAATATGTGCACGTGAAAGAAATAACTAAATCATGCATGGAAATAACATACTATATCTAATAAATAATGGATAAACACAAGTGTAGACATTGCATTTTTGCATAACACCCGATGATGAGTCTTATATGGAGACAATTCACTCTTAGTCATGAAAGTCGCGGGAAAAGAACGTTGGAAGGGTAAAATTGGAAAACACTATTTTTTATGGATTTCTCCGAGTTGTTTCGCTTCGGTTGCTTGCTATACCTCCGTTTCTAAGCTCACCTTAGGCCCAAAACTCCCCTAGACCACATACCTAATCCAAACCAAGCCCAAATACCCAAGTCAACCCAAGTCAAACCAAGTCAACCCAAGTCAAACCAAACCCATGCCCATTAGATGTAATTCACGCCCATTGCCCTTTATTTAGGTAATTGCACATTAATCACATGCTAAAATCTTGTTAAATCCTTACCTAAATAAAAGAAATCAAATAAAATCATTACCAAATGAAATCCAATCCCAAATCCTACTTAGGAGATGCATTCCTTATTAGAAACCAATTAGGAGATTCCTTCCTAATCTAAAAAGGAAAGCCTTTTCCCTTTGCCTATAAAAAGAGGCCTTCACCCCCATTCACAACCCTAGCTCATATACATCACTCAAGCACCTTGTGAATCCCTCCTTGCACGCCCAAGCACCCCCCAAGACCTCCCATTGCCGCACCTCTAAAGAGAAGAAACACCCTATTGCCGCATATCCCTTCCCTCACCAACACACCACACGCACAACCCCCTTTTCTTAGCCTTCCTTAGCCGACTTCCAGCCACCATTCACAACCCTAAATTACCCTAAAATAAACCTTATTTCCAGCCCTGAAGTACTGCAAAAAGACTCCCCAAAGCCACTCCATATTAGCGCCCAAAACAGCCCTGAAAGTGGCTTCACTGCACTAGTGAACTGCCGCATTTAAGCTTCTGTTCTGGTCAGTTTCCTTGCGTCCTTAGCCCATCAAAACAGTCCTAAAACCATCTAGAAACCATCCCAAAAATCCCCAAAAAGTTTCCCCAAAAAATCTTTACAAACGCCCCTCCCGAGACCACCAAAACCACCCAAAACAGTCCACTAAACGCCCAAAACAGTGACCTGAAACGCAGCGACCAAACGGCAGTGAAACGAAGGTAGAACAGCAGCCCAAACATCAAAACAACAAGGAAAACAGTGAGCAAACAATTTTGAAAAGTCTCGGATCATTCCCCCTTCCAACGGACTTGGAACGCGCTTCCAAAGATCGACAAAAGAGGTTATACCTGAGGGTACCTTTTACTTATCTTCTTTATTCTTTATTTTATTTATTTTGATATATAATTGCATGAGAGTCGTTTGAGGCATGATTTGATTGTTGGATGAGCGGGATATGTGTTCCCTTTTGTGGTATATCGGATGGAAACCCGGACGTAAATTCCATAGCCGATTCCGAATGGACGGTAGTATGGTCTGGACTCGGGACATAATGCCACGTACCACTTAAGATACATTTATCTCGTCTTATCCAAGTTTGTATTTGAGCATGTTGTAGTTCTAGGTTGTTATTTATTATTTTAAGCATGATTTAATCTAGTTTCGTTATTTAATTTTAAAGCATGATTATGTTCTTTTTATGCATGATATTTAGTTTAGTTCATATTTATGTTTAAGTAATTGTTTGTTTACTTTGGTTCGATGGCTTGATATGTTCGATGTGCGATATTGCGTGTTTATTGTTTAAAGACTTACTTTCGAGCATGCAAACTTAGATTAGGAGTTAGTTAGCGGAAGCATATTAGATCTAGGTAACACTTGGACATGATTAATGATTAGATGTGGTTGATTTATTGCACGAATTATATCATCACAATGACATAAGTAAGGGACCATTCCGAACCCAACGGTTTGAGGTCTTCCCTTGCGAGGGGTGAGTGCGGCCTTAAACCTTTGTCCCGGTTCACACCGGGTGGCGACTCCATTATTCTCCGGTTTAGTCCCCCGCGGACTACTCCGTACTCTCAACTAGGCCCTGAGTCTAGAACAGCATGCGTCGCCCAAGTTCTGTATCCTACAACAAGATTAGATGAAACAAAGTATGTGCGTTTCTAAAGTGGTATGTGGAATTGTATCCCAAGTACAGACCACACTACCGTCCATTCAGATTCAGCCATGAAATTTACGTCTTGATTTCCATCCAATATACTGTGAGAGATAACACAAAATCATTTATCCAATGGCCACAACATACATAAACCAATAATACACATGCAAAGAAATAATAAAAAAAATTATAGAGAAAAGAATAGGAATAAATAAAAGGGTGCCCTTGTTGGAGAACTATGACCCATAACGTCACTATTTGTAAAAGACATAGTGGTTTTTCTACAAATTAACTATGTGACAATGTAAATTTCCTTTTATCATTTTTGTAATTTATTTACTTGGAAATATAAATCATGAAAGTCCTTATGATTAGTTCCGGATTGATAAGATATGAGACAGTATCAATCTTTAACAGTTTAATCATTAAACATCCCTAGTCGTAGTATTATCGAGATTGGACATCGATAATGCGGAATAGACTAGTATTACTTTTGTGCATGTTATGGAAGCGTAACATTATATTTATCATTTATTTAAGTATTGGATACTTATGCAAGTGTGACAAGAGGTTGTGTTTACCGATGATACGGAAATAGCTTCACTATGGATAGACCCCATGGAATCCCATTGGTAGTATGATTATGTGTCTATGGGAATTTGCATCAGGGTAGGTGTATTTGGTCTTAACCCGAGACTTACATCGCTAGTACTTGCGACATTCAATACGCTTTAGTTTTAGTCATCCGGGACTTTAACAGGTTCTGTGTATGCCTCTTCTGGATTTATTGAGAATCGTAGTGTATTGGATATGATGTCAAGACCAAAGTATCACTTCAGTCATATGGAGATGATGATCACACAAGGATACAGAACTGGTGCTCTAATGTGTTGCAACCATCGGAATAATATGACAAGGTCATGATTATTCGATTAAAGAGACTAGTTGCTCATAATCCGATATATGCTTCGTACGGGGTAGACATTATTTTAGACCCAAGCCTAGCATGTGACATCCGATACTGGATCGATATACGCAATACTACGTATTCTACGCCTGACAAAGATTAAATATTCCATTAAGAATATTTCTGGAGAATTGGGTAGGCATGGCGCTTTGCTAGAAGCCAACTATTTCTAATAAATCGGTAAAAACGTAGCAGGTATGTACGTGTTCGGATAGTCTGACGACCGGATTTTCTGGCAACATATCCAGGGATCTCTTGGGTCACTTCCCGAAGATTCGCCGATGACGTTTGATTCGAACATAATTAATCTAGGATTAATTACGGAAAAAATTTATCTATTATATGTTTATTCAACACTCAATTTGATGGCTTGAAAGACTTTTACCAAACATTAAGATCTGGTATATGTTTTATTTTTTGAAATTAAAAACACACAAGTCAACATTTTCACTTCATCTCTTTCCTCCCTCAAGCTCACGTCATTGGGCATTTTTTTCCTCTAAAATTTTCTTCTTTGGCCGAATACACAAGGAAGAGATAAGGAAATTTTTTGCAAGTTTCCTAAGTTGCTAGCACATCATAAAATCATCCAAGGTGATAGGGAAACCAATCTAAGAGCTTGGAATAACCATTGAAGCTTGGAGCTTGAAGATCAAAATTCAAAGTGGAGCTTGGAGACTTCTCAAAGAACAAAAGTTTTATGTTCAACGCTTCCAAAATCCGTTCAAAGTGAGTATGTCGCCATATCTCCTTTTGTATTCACATATTTTTATGCTTGAATTTGATCTGTGGAATGCCTTAGAAACCAACAATAGTATCATAGAGCCTAATTTGAGCATGAAAAAGATTAGGGTACAATTTAAGTAAATTGGATTTGGGCATGATTTAACCAAATTGTTTGTGTGAGAATGCTTGTATATGGATAACTTGGAGTTATATATGATCAATTTTATGAAAAATTAATTGGATCAATTTTTGCCCAAAATATAGGCTTGGCTGAATGCATATATTGCCCTAAGGTCATAGTATTTTTGTTCTTTTGATCATTGGATGAGTTTGAAGACTTGGGAAATGTTCATTTGAAATTCAATCGGATTGAAAACGGAATCGGACAAAAATCTTATCAATGCCGTGACCTTGAGAAGCATGAAATGAGATGATTTTTTGTTTCAGAATGTTGGACATGTGTTGAACAAATTAAAGCTTGATTAATTGATTAAATATATTTTTTGGAAATGTTAATTTAGATAATTAATTGATGAAATACACTTTAATTAATTGAATTTTGAAATTTGGAAAATTTAAATTTAATTAGTTGGGCTTAATTTAGAATTGGGCTTTAAATGTTGATTTGGGCCTAAAGGGCTTGGTTGGGCCAAGTTGGTTTAGGACAATTAGATTGGATCCAAATTGGGCCTAAACTATTCCATTAAGTCCAAATATAACAAATGGATCTTTAAATGTTTAATTGGGCCTAATGGGCCTAAATTGGTTTATTGGCAAATAGGGTGATTCCTTAAATGGGCTTTGGACCAACGTAATAAGCCCATGCGCGTTACATTATGATGCATGATTAAACAAGGAGATGGCATACAACAAGTAAATAACGGAAGAATAAAAGGCGCGGCAAATCATCGTGGCAAAGGTAGCCCTTAGGCTTTTGATCCCTCAAAATGGAGGACCTTTAATCCAACTTGATTTTCTCATGCGCATGACATTACAATACATAGAAAATAAAGACAACAATATGAGACTTTGCATGCTCGATTGAACATATCCCACATTCAACCAAACATAGTTCGTCCGGCGCGGTAAAGTACTATCGTAAATATAATCTTTTAGACTTTTCTCTTCTAAAAAAGAGGACCTTTAGACCAACATACTAAGCCCATGCGCACTATATCATCAACACATAAACAGATAACTTGCAGAAAATAAATGGCGAAATATTGAAAGGCGCGACAAAGTATTATCGTAAAGGTAGTCTTTTAGACTTTTATTCTTTCAAATAGAGGACCTTTAGACCAACATACTAAGCCCATGCGCACTATATCACCAACACATAAACAGATAACTTGCAGAAAATAGATGGCAGAATATTAAAAGGTGCGGCAAAGTATTGTCGTGAAGGTAGCCTTTTAGACTTTCTTTTCTCAAATAGAGAACCTTTAGACCAACATACTAAGCCCATGCGCATCACATCACAATGCATATAAAATAAAGACAATAATATAGGACTTCGTATGCTCGATTGAACATATCTCGCATTCAACCAAACATACTTCGTCCGGCGCAGTAAAGTACTGTCGTAAAGGTACTCTTTTAGACTTTTCTTCTCTCAAATAGAGGACCTTTAGACCAACATACTAAGCCCTTGCACACTATATCATCAATACACAAGCAAGTAACATGCGGAAAGTAAAAGGCGGAATATAAAATGTGAATAATAAATGCACAAGATAAAATAAAGCAAAATATATGTCGTTTACTCAAGTGGTATGTGGAGTTGTCTCCAAGTACAGACCGCACTACCTTCCATTCGAATTCGGCTACTAAATTTACGTCTGGGTTTCCATCCGATATACCACAAGAGGCGACACATTTTCCATTCATTCAATAACCACAACATAAATTATCCCACAACACTCATTATTCCATAATACTCATGCAAATAAAATTCAAATAATAATAATGGGAATGGGAAAGGAACCCTCAGGTCTAACCTTTTATGTCGACTCTTGGACGTGCATTGCATGGTTTTCGAAAGGGCTAAAACTCTGCAACTCTTCCGGTTTACTGATTTTCCATTTTCGTTCGTCACTTTACTGTTTTGGGTCGTTGTTTCTTCTGTTTTACTGCTGTTTTTAAGGGTTCTAAAGTGCGATTTTTGGCTATTGTTTGGCGGTTTCTAAGGGTCTTGGGGCTGCTGTTTTGTGCAATTATTTAAAGGTTTTAAAGTGCAGTTTTTTGTTCACTACAGTGTAGTTTTTTTGGACTGTTTCAGTGGCTACAAAGGTGTATTTTAACACAGTTTATTCGATGATGTTAGGAGATGTATGGGGCTGCTATTTCGGTGATGTTAGGGGGCTGTATGGGGTGCAGATTTTCGGTGAATGTATGGGTTATTTCAAGGATGATCTTCGGTTAAGGCTTACTATTTAAGGGGTGTGATTTTCGATAATGGAGGGTGTTTAGAGGGGATGAGTTTTGGCTGTAGTAGAGAGAGGAGGAGAAGAGAAATATTTTGTGCTTGTTCTTGTGTTATGTGTGAATGGACTATGAGAGGACAACCGTTGGTTTTGGGTTTCTTTTATAGGTAAAGGGTAGGGTGAATCCTTGCTTGACAAGGAATGAGATTTGTGTAATAAAAGGGATACCATTTAATTAATGTCACACAAGGAAAAATATATTTAATTAGAGACAAGATTTGGGTTGATTAGGAATATCATATATTTGATTTATTTTAATTAGGCATGAGATTTGTTTTATTTAGGTAGTTAATTTGTTATTTAGGTAAGTGATTATTTAGATTTTATTTGATTTGTTTTAATCTCCCATTTGTTAAATATGTGTTTTATTAATTTGGATGAGATATAATTGGGCTTGGGCATGAATGGGCTTGGTGTGGGTGTGAGCTTGGGTTTTTTTTTTTGTGGTGGATTTGTGGGCTTGATGTGTATTTCATTGGGTTTTGGGCAAAGGTTAAATGGTTTGCGGGCTTTTGGGCTAAAGGTGTTTTAAAACAGAAATCCAACTAGCGAAATCAAGACTAAGTAGATGAATTAAATCCAAAAATATCAATTCTTGACTTTTTCTCTTCCGACGACCGTTTCCCCTAACTTCCGCGACTTAAAAGGTAGTGCTTCCAAATGAGACTCATCATCGGGACTTACATGCAAAAAATTTAGCATACACCATGCAAGAGACTGTTGCCGATTCAACAACAGAATCGGAGTATATTGCTGCATCTGAAGTAGCAAAAAAGGTAGTTTGGATTCGAAAATTCCTAATTTGATTAGGAGTAGTTTCGTTAGCAGCTGAGCTGTTCCATTGTATTGTGACAATAACGGGGCTATAACATAGGCTAAGGAACCGCGGTCTCATCAACGATCCAAGCATGTTCTTCGATGTTTCCATCTTATTCTTGAGATCATATATCGTGGCGATGTGAAGATCGAGAAAGTAGCATCAAAAAATAACATGGAAAATCCGCTGACGAAAGCTATTCCTCAGTAAAAGTTTGAGCGACATGTACATAGTTCAGGTGTTAGATGCTTGAGTGACTTGCTATAGGCCAAGTGGGAGATTGTTGGACAACTATGACCCATAGCGTCACTATTTGTAAAAGACATTGTGGTTTTTGTAAAAATTAACTATGTGAAAATGGAAATTGCCTTTTATCATTTTGTAATTCATTTACTTGGAAAAATAAATGATTAAAGTCCTTATGATTAGTTTCGGATTGATAAGATATGAGACAGTATCAATCTTTAACGATTTAATCATTAAGCATCCATAGTCGTAGTATTATCGAGATTGGACATCGATAATGCAGAATAGACTAGTATTGCACTTGTGCGTGTTATAGAAACGTAACTGTATAGTTCTCATATATTTAAGTATTGGATACTTATGCAAGTGTGATAGAAGGTTATGTTTACTGGTGATAAAGAAACAGCTTCGCTCTAGATAGACCCCGCGGAATCCCATTGGTAGTATGACTATGTGTCTATGGGAATTCGCATCAGGGTTGGTGTATTTGGTATTAACCTGAGACTTACATCGCTAGTACTTGCGACAATCAATACGCTTTAGTTTTGGTCATCCAGGACTTTAATAGATTTTGTGTACACCTCTTCTGGGTTTATTGAGAATCGTAGTGTACTGGATGTGATGTCAAGACAGAAGTATCACTTCAGTCATATGGAGATGATGATGACACAAGTATACAGAACTGGTGCTCTAATGTTTTGCAACCATCGGAATAATATGACAAGGTCATGATTATCCGATTTAAGAGACTAGTTTCTCGTGATCCGACATATATGCTTCGTACGGGGTAAACATTATTCCAGCCCCAGGCCTAGCATGTGACATCCGATACTGGATCAACATACGTAATACTACATATTCTACGCCTGACAAAGATTAAATATTCCATTTAGAATATTTCTGGAGAATTAGGTAGGCACGACGCTTTGCTAGAAGCCAACCATCTCTCATAAATCGGTAAAAACGTAGTAAGAGGTACGTACGTGTTCGGATAGTCCGACAATCGGATTTACTGCCAACATATCCATAGATCTATTGGATCGCTTTCCGAAGATTCACTGATGACGTTTGATTCGAGCATAATTAATCTACGATTAATTACAGAGAAATTTTATCTAGGATAAAATACTATTTAAAGAGAGAGAACGATTAAATCGGAATTAATCGATAAAATAATATATTCGATATATTAAACAAAATTACATTTCAACGCGAAATTAAAATTAGATTTTAATTCGGGAAAACGAATTAATTTAGAATTAATTCGCTAGCAACGTGAATAGTAATTTTGCTTGGCATTATTATTTAATTAAATATGATTTAATTACGTCGCGACAGAAAATTTGTTAATTCGGAATATGCGAACCCGAGCGCGGGAGTGTTTACTGGCCTACTCGCACTTTGAATCAAATGGGCCCACAAGTCACTTCATTTCACATCACTTGTCAACCTTTTACCTTTTTGGTGATGGTATTAGGTGACAGAATAATGATGGCTTATTCTGCACTCAATTTGATGGCTTGAAAGACTTTTACCAAATGTTAAGATCTGCTATATGTTTTGTTTTTTGAAATTAAAAACACACAAGTCAACATTTTCACTTCATCTCTTTCCTCTCTCAAGCTCACGTCATTGGGCATTTTTTTCTCTAAAATTTTCTTCTTTGGCCGAATACACAAGGAAGAAATAAGGAAATTATTTGCAAGTCTCCTAAGTTGCTAGCACATCATAGAATGATCCAAGGTGATAGGGAAACCAATCTAAGAGCTTGGAATAACCATTGAAGCTTGGAGCTTGAAGATCAAAATTCAAAGTAGAGCTTGGAGACTTCTCAAAGAATAAAAGTTTTGTGTTCAACGTTCCAAAATCCGTTCAAAGTGAGTATGTCGCCATATCTTCTTTTGTATTCACATGTTTTTATGCTTTATTTTGATATGGGGAATCCCTTAGAAACCAACAATGGTATCATGGAGCCTAATTTGAGCATGAAAAAGATTAGGGTAAAATTTGGGTAAATTGGATTTGGGCATGATTTAACCAAATTGTTTGTGTGAGCATGCTTGTATTTGGATAATTTGGAGTTATATATGATCAATTTTATGAAAAATTAATTGGATCAATTTTTGCCCAAAATATAGGCTTGGCTGAATGCATATCTTGCCCTAAGGTCATAGTATTTTTGTTCTTTTGTTCATTGGATGAGTTTGAAGACTTGGGAAATGTTCATTTGAGATTCAATCGGATTGAAAACGGAAATAGACAAAAATCCTATCAATGTCGTGACCTTGAGAAGCATGAAATGAGATGTTTTTTTTTTGTTTCAATAATGTTGGACATGTGTTGAACAAATTAAAGCTTGATTAATTGATTAAATTTATATTTTGGAAATTTTAATTTAGATAATTAATTGATGAAATACACTTTAATTAATTGAATTTTGAAATTTGGAAAATTTAAATTTAATTAGTTGGGCTTAATTTAGAATTGGGCTTTAAACGTTGTATTTGGGCCTAATGGGCTTGGTTGGGCCAAGTTGGTTTAGGACAATTAGATTGGATCCAAATTGGGCCTAAACCATTCCATTATGTCTAAATATAAAAAAATGGACCTTTTAATGTTTAATTGGGCCTAATGGGCCTAAATTGGTTTCTTGGCAAATAGGATGATTCCTTAATTGGGCTTTGGCATTTAGGTTTGACCCATATTGACCAAAGTCCATGCGTTAAGAAATTAATTGAAAGCCCATTGGACTTTAATTAAACTACGTTAGATGTTGATTGGGCTTTGAGACCCATTTAGATTAGATTTGGAATCTAAGTCGTAAAGGTGCGTTAAAAAGTGTAGTTATTTAATTTGGAATTAAATATAGAATTAGTATTGAATAGAATTAAATTAGATTTAAATTGTAGTTCGACATAATTCAAGAATTCGTAATTCGAGTACTTATTCTCAAACGAGTTGGACTCGCACAAATCAAATCGTTGTTTGAACATTCAATGATAACTTATTCAAAGATTAATTAATTGGATTAGATTGATTGAATAACATGCTTTGTGTAATACATGGATGTGTTGAATGAATAATGCATATCAGATGGATATTGAAGGGAAAGGGCAATTTCAGAAATTATTGTAAATTTAGAATTTATTAAATTGGACCTGCGTGTCCAGCCTTATCTCTCTTGATTCTTTGTAATTATCTTCTCACCTAATTCCCCTCAATGTAAATGAGGTTTCTTTAATTGTATTATGTAATTGGGTAGAAGTTAGAATAGTGCTAGCTGGGGAGAGGAAATGAAGTGATTTGTTCTAGGAACAATTTTTGAGATATCCATCCGTATATCATTATTAATTTATTTTATGCGCCTTATTATGCTTTTAGAATGCATACTTAAGGGTGTATGATGAGACCTAACAAAGATAACAAATTAGTTGCCAATTTACGTGAAAAACCCTCAATCAATATAAAGCGTTTTCCTTCCATTGAGCGATTCTTACTCAAGATCCAAGATTGGCACTGGTTTGTTGTCCAAAGTCAAGACCTTTGTCCATTGCGGATGTGTTTAAATTATGAAGGCTTTGTTACATATCATATGTCTTGTCCAAGTTGTGATTTTTTGGCCAAAGTCAAGATCACTTCTTGTCCATTGACATCGATTAGGAAGCTTTCCAAAGTCAATGGGTCCCGCTTAACTGGAATCATCAAGCTTGTTGTGCCAAAGCCAATGCTTAGTTGATTCAGAGGAAATAGGTTAGGAAAATATATTGGATATATTGGCATATATATTGTATATATGTTTCGAACTTGGAGGTCCACCTACCGGATCTAGGAATTGGATGAGATCCAATTGATCTTAGAGATCTACCTAGTTAAATATCATACAGCTTGTTGGCCAAATTCAAGGTTGTGTGTTATTTAACGGGATCCTAGCCCGCTAGGAAACTAGGTTTCTCGAGTACTCAACAGAGGGTTAGAGGCTCACCGAAAAATAGCGGGAGGCTAGTATTGAATTTGCAATTTTGTTCAAATACTTAGCTTTACGCGCTTTCAAATTATTTTATTAGTTGGACTAATATATTATAATTTTTCTTGTAACAATTAGACTGTACCCAAACATTGTTAATTGGATAGTTGGACTATCACAATTAAAATGATGGGAAAAAATAATGTCAGAGACATTATCCTGGGTGAGAATGTCTTCAATGACACAAACTTTTCTGACTGGGAAATGAATTTCAGGATTGTCCTACGATCCGAGAAGTTGATCTATATAATAGAGAGACCTCTTGGGCCTAAGCCTGGACCTGATCAGTTGCTTGAGTTAGAGCTTTGGAAGACTCATAACGATGACAAAGACTCATAACGATGACAACTCTACTGCTCAGTCCATTATGCTTGCTGCTATGACTCAATAATTCCGTAGACAGAATAAGGGATTGGATCCCTATAACATGTTGGCGAAGTTGCATGATATTCACCGATTTAATCTTAGATCGCAAAGATATGAGTTGTAGAAGAAGCTCTTCGGCGCTAGCATGTCAGAGGGTACATCTATTGACCACCATATGTCATAAATGATTGCTGACATCGAGCAGCTGGTTCAGATGGGCAATGTCTTCGAGGCTGAGACTTTCATAGATTTGATCTTGTAGTCTCTCCCCGACACTTGAAGTGGGTTCATCACAAACTATAATATGTTGAACCAAGATGATACTCTTGGAGAGTTAATGTCCATTCTGAAAGAAGCTGAAAATGAGCTTTTAAAGGGCAAGAAGCGCGAGACGCACTTTGCTTCGACATCTCAGACTCCGAGGGCTTGGCCCAGGGTGATTGGAGGTGTGAAGAAGAAGAAGCATAAGAAGAAAGGCAAGGCCAAATCATCAAAGGGTTATGGGAAACCCAAGGACAAATATCAAGATATATGTCTGCAGTGCGGGAAGTGGGGTCACTGGAAGCGTGACTGCCGTGAGTACAAGCCACATATGAAGGAAATCAAAGCGGGCAAGGCACCGGCTTCAGGTATGTTTGTTATAGAAATAAACATGTCTACTACTAGTTTTAAAAATTGGATTTTTGATTCTGGTTGTGGTACTCACATATGTACTGATGTGTAGGATCTGCGGATTAGTAGGAGACTGGCTTTAGGGGAGATTGATCGACGCATCAGGAATATGACACGAGTTGCCATTTTGGCATTGGGCACTTATGTTTTGGAACAGCCCTCGGGGCATGTAGTTGAACTTATAAACTGTTATTTTGCACCTAGTTTGACTAGGAATATTATTTCTGTATCTATGTTAATCCAATGTGGGTATACTTTTGTATTTAGAAACACTAGGTGTTTTATGTATAAAAATGATATGGAAATTTGCACTGCTGTTGTAAATAATGGTCTTTATGTTTTGAATAAAATCAATCTCAAACATATGCTGTAACAAACAAAATGCTTAAAGTAAGTAACAAAGATGAAACTTATATATGGCATTATCATCTGGGACACATAAACAAGACACGTATATCCACACTTTCGAAGATTAGGTACTTGGACGGATTTGATCCAAATTCATATGACGTCTGTGAATCTTATTTATTAGGCAAAATGCCTAAAACACCTTTTAGCGAAAAGGGTGCACGTGCCACCAAACTGTTAGCCCTCGTTCATAGTGACGTATGTGGGCCCATGTCTAGCCAGGCTAGAGGTAGATATGAATATTTCGTAACCTTTACGGATGATGCATCACGTTATGGTTATGTGTATTTTATGAGACACAAGTCGGAAACCTTTGAGAAATTCAAAGAGTTTCAACACGAAGTTGAAAAACAGATCGGTAAAAGTATTAACACATTACGGTAGGACCATAGTGGTGAATACTTAAGCAATGACTTTCTTGTTTACTTGAAAGAATACAGTATTCTTTCGCAATGGACTCCTCCAGGAACACCGCAATTAAACGGTGTATCCGAACAGAGAAACCAAACTTTGTTAGACATGGTAAGGTCTAGGATGAGTCGCACAGAGCTACCTATTTCCTTCTGGGGATATGCATTGAACAGTGCAATACTTATTTTGAATAAGGTTCCGTCAAAGTCTGTTCAACAAACTCCGTATGAGATATGGACAGGAAAGAAATCGGGTTCCTCATTCTTGATGATTACGTCAAATGTTTGGAAGGTACCAAACTTGAACCCAAATCGGATAAATGTCTATTCGTAGGATATCATAGGGAAACCAAAGGATATTACTTCTATCACCCACAAGAGAACAAAGTATTTGTTGCTCTACATGCGGTTTTCCTTGAGAAGGAATTCCTAAATACAGTTGTATGCATTGCATTTTTTGCATATCAGCCCGATGATGAGTCTCGTATGGAGGCACTACCTCTTTAGTCATGAAAGTCGCGGGAAACGGATGTTGGAAGGGTAAAATTGGAAATTAGCATTTGGTCAGATTTAACTCGCTTGTTTCGCTTCGGGTTCGCGTGTTGGACCTCTATTTTAAAACACACCAAACACATCTCACAAATTAAATAAGTAAAACATTTAAAATACGTGTCACAAATTAAATTAAAACAAATTAAATTGAATTTAAATTAAATTAAATCGCCTTCAAAAATTAAATTAAAATCAAAATAAATCACATTCCTAAATAATTAAATCACCTACCAATTTGAATAAATTATATCCTTAATTAAAAAAAACAAATCAAATCAATTCCCTAATTAAAGATTTTCCATATCACATAATAACTAAAAGATATCCCCCTTAAACACACAAATCCTATTTATTCTCCAACAAGGTAAATCCCCTCCCTTAGCCTATAATACGAACCATTCACCCCCGTTACCAAACCCTGGCTGGCAGAGACTCACAAAAAATACAAAAATATTAACCCTAAACCTGCCCTTCTCAATCCCCCACGCCTCTCATTCTCTCTCTAAAAACCCTATTCTCTCTCTTCTCACTTCCTACTCTCTCTAAAAAACCCAAAGACTCAAACTGACCCTCAAATAACAACCCTCATCCCCACGGCAAACCCTAATTCACGTAACTACACAACTCACACACTGTAATAAATCGGCCCAACACAAACCCTAAAACCAAAACTTCTCTCTTTCTCACTCATCTTCCTCTCCATAAAACAACCAAACTTCACGCTTCAAACAACACAGCCCTCAATCCAAGCATACTCATGTCACACACGTCCCCTCTTTCCCACCCACACGTAGCAATCAACAAACCCTAGACCTTGACGCCTCACTACACTATCTCTCGGATCCTCCACTATACACACTCCCGGCCACTGTTCAGCCCTCTGACCTCAACCCTTAGACACGGTAGAACCATCAACAACTCTCGGTCACTGCTCAGCCCTCTAACTTCTCCCAAAATAAAAACCCTAACAGATGCAATTGCCACTCCCTCTATTATCACCACTCAATCAACTCTCTCCTCGTACCCATAGACAGAACAAGTCAGCAGCCCCTCACTACGCCTGCCCCTTTACTTAAAAAACCCTCACGCAAACCAGCCACCTGCCCCTCACAAACCTGCCTCTCGAACACACTCAATCAGCCTCTCCACTCACGCACCTGTACTCATCAAGAAACGCCAAAACACCCACGCTCATCAGCCCTAACGTTACCACCCCTCACAAGCCTTCAAGCCACTGACCAGCTTGCCCCACAAAACACTCACAAAACCGACCCCAAACTACATGAAAACCCTCTGAAACTGCCTCACGAAACCCACAAACTGCACCTAAGAAAACTGCAGAAAATAGTCCATAAGAAACTGCAGAAAATAGTCCTTAAACTGCCCAGAAAACTGCCCTGAAAACTGCCCAGAAAGTGTCCAGAAACTACCCAATAAACTATTGATGATTATCTAGGTCCCAAGATCATTAAACAAGCATGATAAAGTGTGAAATACATATCAAAGGAGTTGTGGAATACTCACATCGATCGGTTGAGACGATGAAGACGAACAAAACCAATTATTCCCTTCATTTTCGGCCAAGGCAGTGAGCAGTCCACTGCTTGCATTTTTCAGTTTTGAGCTGAGATTTTGAGCTCCGAATCTTCGTCGAACGATTCCCGGCTCAAGGGTAAGTGTCCCTAACACCTTCGTATGTCTCTCGGGAGTGTGCTAGCACTTGGGTCTTGCCAAAAAACCCTCAAATGGCCACCATTGTTCACGCCATTTTCAGGCAGTGAACTGCCCTCTTGGGCGTGAATATGGAGAAGAAAGAGAGAGGGAGAGAGAGAGTGTTTGGTTGATGAAATTTGTGTGTTATATTCACACTTTTAATTCATATCATTTCATTTGAATTGGCTTTAAAGTCAAACCATTAAAGCCATCATCACACACATCACTCACATTCAACTATTCATTTCACTTTAATAAAGTGACATGTCTTTCAATCAATCAATCACTCATATCAATCAATCAAATGTCACATCACTCAAAGTGACGTTTGATTTGACGCTTTGATGTGACGAATGACTTGACTCTTTGATGTGACGAATGACTTGACACTTGAAGTGACTTACGTGCCGCACTCGAATTCGAAATACGAATGCACTCACAATCATACTCAGGCTCGGGTTCGTTAATTCCAAATTAACGATATATCTGTTGCGTCGTAATTAAATGATTACGCCTAACGAATTCACTATTCACGTCGCTAACGAATTAATTCTAAATTAATTCGTTCGCCCGAATTAAAATCCAATTTTAATTCCGCGTCGAAATCCAATTTCGTTTAATATATCAGATATATTAATTTACCGATTAATTCAAAATTAATCGATATCTCTCTTTTATTGATATTCTATCCTAGATAAAATATCTCCGAAATTAATCCTAGATTAATTTTCTCTATCATCGAATTAATCCCAGATTAATTAAAGTGTGAGTCATAATTCATCTGTGTATCATTGGGACGTGACCCAAGAGATCCCCGGATATGTTGGCAGTAAATCGGGTCGTCGGACTATCCGAACACGTACGTACCAAGTACTACGTTTTACCGATTCACAAGACAAGGTTGGCTTCTAGCAAAGCGCCATGCCTACCCAATTCTCCGGAAATATTCATACAGGAATATGTGATCTATATCAAGCGTAGTATACCGTAGTTTTCCGTATTTCGATCCAGTATCGGACTGTCACGTGCTAGACCTGGGGCTCGAGTTGTGTCTGCCCCGTACGAAGCACTTATCGGATGTCTGGTAACTAGTCTCTATAATCGGATATACATGACCTAGTCATAATATCCCGATGGCCGCGCAACACTTAAGAGTACTAATACCGTATCCTACGTGACATCATCTCCACTATGACTGGAGTGATACTTCCGTCTTGACATCACACCCAATACTCTACGATTCTCAATATACCTAGTATCGGCGTACACAGAACCGGTTAAAGCCCTAGACGACCTCAACCAAAGTATATTGATTGTCGTAAGCATTAGCGGTGCAAGTCTCAGGTTAAGACCAAATACACCTACCCTGATGTCGGACTCCCATAGACACATAGTCAAACTACCAATGGGATTCCGAGGGGGTCTATCCAAAACGAAGCTGTTTCCCGTACGGTCGGTGAAACACAACCTCTTACCGTACTTGCATAAGTATCTAATACTTAAGTATATGAGAACTACGCCATTGTGCCCTCACAACGCGCACAAGTACGATACTAGTCTTTTACGTATTTATCGATGTCCAATCTCGATATACACTGACTAGGGATATTAATGATTTATCCTTCGTTGATTGATATGTCTCATATCATTTAATTGACTCTCATCATTTATAAATCCTGGTGATCTAATCACAAATGATAAGAGTGCAATTTCCTTGTCACATAGTTAATTTGTACAACAACACAATGATCTGTACAAATAGTGACGCTATGGGTCATAACTGTCCAACAATCTCCCACTTGGCCTATAGCCAGTCACTCAAGTGTTTAACACCCGAACTATGTACGGTTGCTCAAATTGCTGAGAAAAGGTTTCGTCAGCGGATTTTCATGATTATCGTCTGATGCGATTTATACGATCATCACATCGCCACGATGTATGATCCGAACGAATCAGATGAATAGTCGAAGTATATATCTGGATCGTTGATGAGACCATTAATTCTTTAGCCTGTGCTGACGCCTAGCTCAGCTGCTAACAGAAATATATCTAATCTAATTATTTTATTATCGATCCAAATAGCTTCTTTTGCTGCCTTCAGCTGCAGCAATGATCCACATTTGTTGTTTATTCGGTAACAGTATCTTTCTTGGAAGATTTCCAACTCACTGTACCGTTATTCAAACTGTATAGTACCGTTTGCGACTTTAAGTCGTTTTATCGGTTTGGAAACTTGCAGTAGTGATCCCAGTCACTTCAAGTTCTCATTCTCCACAGATTAAGACATCATCCTTACATCTCTAAGATTCTAACGGATGTTCTTAACATCAATCCAGTGATCATCACCCGGATTGGCCTGATTGTGAATCCATATGCTCAAAGCGTATGAGACACCAGGTCATGTACATTTTTCAATGTA